>JAAGWO010000237.1:0-85064 GCA_013266205.1 Fusarium decemcellulare
TTGCGGTTGCGGTTGCGGTTGTGTAGCTCCTTCTCCTACCTTTCTTTTCTCCCTCGGTCTCTCCTCCCCCCGAACCTACCTGCCTACCTACCTCTTTACTACCTACCTACGTAACCTTGCCTGCTCAACCGACCCTAGCAGGCTACTATTGGGTACCACTTTCCTTCTTCCTGTCTCCCTTTCCCCATGGTGCCGGGTCGTCGAATCACGACTTGTAGAGGGAAAGTGACAAGTGACAAGCGAGGCATTAGCTTTTGCATCTACTGAACCCTCGCCGACCAATTCTTGGTCCAAGCATGCCCGTCATATCATCCATGCCATCAGCACACACCAACTGCCGACTAAACCCGCCGATTCGGTACCCTTCCCCTGGGGCAGACCCACGTCGGCGCCGGTGCCCACCTTCGCGGCGACGCCCAAACTGCGGTGGCACAATCTATGTACAATCCAATCCAGCCCAGCCCAGCCCACACGCCCCCGTCTCGTCTCGCCAGCCGGGTCCGGGTCTGGGCCTGGGTCCGGGTTGACGTCGTTTCTCACCTCTGCACAGGACCCTGCGGGATGCACAGCTTCACAATTAGAAACCACCTGCGACAGGACAGCCTTGCGTCGCCACACACGCTCCTCGTGGACGCAGCACGGCATGACATGACATAGCAAGGCACGGCATGGCCTGGCACGGCATGGCATCGGCCGGGTCCTCTGGTCTCTGGTCTCGGCTGCCGCCCGTGTCATCAGGTTTCCCAGGGCTCTCGCGGCCACTCACCCGGACGATCACCTCCCGTGCGCGGGAGAGCTGCGTCGACCGACATCCAAGTCCGGTACGTCCCTGTCAAGGTTGCGTCGGCGCGTGTACGGAGCTGCGTGTCATCATTACCGCGGCTGCTATCCCTGTTGAGGCAGGCGGCGTTCCCGTCCGCTCGAATAGATAGGTGGCTAGGCCATGGTTCTTGGCTATTGATCCCTCCAGTGCTGGTCTGAGCAAAGCCCGACCCTACAGCCGGGAACTACCACCACGCAACCTATCCTCGCGCAAACAGGCATTCGAGAGCTACGGGTGCATGCATACTACCTGCGGTACCGTACCGTGTGCTTGGGTCCGAGCCCCAATCTTCAACCATGAAATCGACGTCAGCGCTCGCGGCATTTACTGTCACTCAACAATAGCGAATCCAGGCTGAAAGCCGTCCAACAGACCCCGGTCAAGCTCAAGACATGCAACAGGGACCCGGAAAGAGGCTTGTCGCAAGCTGGGTCTTCCTTAAACTATGTACATGTAGGGCCAGAGCTGAGGTGTAACAGGGGTCCTGCCCACCAGGACATCTGGTTGGTCAATTGTTTAATCCGAATGCCCTTTCAAGATAAACGAGCTTTGCGACTCTGCTCAGAGATCCATTCCCAGGTAATTGTCAAACCTGTTCTCGTGGACAAGGGGACGGCAAGATTGCCCCGAGTTACCTCAGTAGTGCCCACTCGGGACGCGCTCCCGGTGTCAGTTGACTTGAATGAGCCAACGTCTATCGCCAATGGTTCCTTGGCCAGCGGTTTACGCGACTCGTGTGCAGGTCCTCGGGCTGCCATTGTGCTTACGGGGTCGAGACTTGGCCTCGAACTGTCCCGGTTCCCACCCATCGTACGGCTCAAGTTTAAAACATTGGCGGGAGATAGTTGACCAGCAGCAAGGGCATGCATGTCCGAAGAACAAAAAGCAAAAATAAAAAGCAATGCCATTACGATGCCGCCCTCTTCCCCGATGGACCCAGCCGATTGGAAATGATATTCTACCTACACACCCGGCCACCCCTCGGCAAGCATAGATCTGGGGCTCTGCTATTTCGCGAACATGAGTCGAGCGAGCCGGGGCAACGCGTGCAATGAACTGTTGACCAACACCAATGATGGCTGGATACCGGTCTTTCACCCTCAGGTCATCAAGGATAACGATGTTCGCGATGATACACCACACGGGCGACAAGCCGCATCCAGCAACTGGTTGATGTATCCTTTGTGGGCCCGGGTTCAGCTCTCTGCGATACTCTACATAGGAGGCCTGCTCCTTGCCTCCGTCGGCATCCATCGACCGCCTATCATTAACTTCACATGTGTGTGGTTCTTTCAAACCAAACAGACTCTAGGGTCGTTCGCTCTTTACGCTGCACTCATGGTTCGTCGCCGAGGCTCTGGATTCCAACAAGTCAGACAACATGGCCCACCTATCGACGCCAGGAATAGGGGACTGAGGCCGAGTCCAAAAAGGAACAAAGAAAACTCTGCTCAAATGGCAGCCGGCAGCCAGGGCCCCTGGTGGCTTTTTTGCCACTAGCTGGCCCACTCGAATTGCGCAAGTGGAGTTAGCTCCCGACAACTCCATCGTTTTCTAAGCTCAAGCGATTGGCCTTTTGATAGAGGCTTGTGTGAAATTCACGACACCTTCTCGGCTAGTTCTCATCTTTCGTGACTGAAGTGCTAGCAGTTGTTTGTGCATCTCAATGTGGGGATGGCTTTAGAACTGTCTCCGCGGACTTGACAACATGAGAGCCATTAGGGGACCTGGTGACGAGGCGCTGCGCAGCCTCGTTAATTGGTGGTGAACCCCTGGCATGTTCAGGGTGGTGGTCCCAAGTGATGGGAAGACGCCCAACAAGTCCGGGTCAAGAGTTGAGATGGGATCTACGACTAGCTCCGCAGGTGTGGCGCGGTTACCATCCCTTCGGACTCCATCAAGCAGGGTCCCTAGCCAGGTGAACACACAAGCACTCTACCGGGCCGCTATGCCTGACCTTCGTCCTCTTCTCGTTAGTTCTCTCTGGTCACGAGTGACGCACTTTTCAGCTGCTTCCAGCACCGCCAGATCTTGGTCCAAAAAGCAACAACCTTGTCACGTCTCCACGGCCCCCGAGACAGGCAGATCGGTATCAACCACGGGGTCTGCCCCTGGAGAGCGAGTCGAAGCAATGCAATCCATCAGCCATGTTGGCGCAACAGGCGCCACCAAAAATGTGGTTGAGCGACAGAAGCCTGTTTGCGTGACCAACCGAGGTTCTGTCACTGACGTCGAGGTACGTCAGGTTGTGTATGTCGCATAAACATTACGGAAGACGACAACATTTGGCCATGTGCTCCTTCTTTACGGATTCGACTGATGAGGCTTCGAACCTGGCTCCAGCTGAAAAGGTGCACATGGTGACCTTGGAAAAAAATGTCTGCAGCAAGCGTAAGATAGATGCAGGTAGTCTCTGGCGAATCATTGTTTCGGTTTCCTAGATCTCATGTGGCAATCGGATGCGACCTATCAACTTGAGTGAAAGACGTACTCCCTTGCAGGGTAGTGCACCGGTTTGACACTTCATCCAAACAAGGGTTGCAACTGTCGGCACAGCTATCGACAGCATCAGCAAGTTGCAGATGAAAACAACCAGCGAGTTGATCAACAGCATCCCAGCGGCCAATGTCAAGGTCGCGTCATGATGTGAAAGGTCATCACTAGAGAATGCGCAGCTGACTCTTCAGGTGGTGGACTTGCGGATAAGGCGGTTGTTTGGTTGGCTTGGTTTTCTTGGCAAGGCTGTCTGAAACGTACATTCGGAAGAGAACGTCCCGGCAACACTTGGATTCGATGCATGTTGTTCAATGTCGAAACGATACAGGGAGACCCAACAATAGCCAGGGTCGCGTTTTCGATGTTGCCAGATGCAAATCGACCCGACGATCTCATTCAAGGACGAGGTTGAAGTATGGGGCCATGTTCTATTCCATTTCATACCCGAGAGGAAAGAGAAAACATGAGGCGGGCAGTGAGGTCCACGACAGGCAAGCCACCAAGCGCAGCAAGCCATCCCTATGCGCATAGCCGTATCAGGGCCGTGACAGTCGTGCCTTGGATGACGCTAGGGTTGTCGAGGGATGATATTATGAAGCGGTTGGGCAAAATGCGGTTCTCAGAGCCATGGCAAAGCGTGATCACGGTGAGGATATGCGACGTGCTGGATCGGGCACACGCCGGATCTCTTGTGCTACCCCAGACCCGGTGCAATCAAAGTGAACCCGACTGTTACACGGACGATCTCTTGGACGCCAATTCGAAGCCTTGGGCTCGTGGGGTCACAGCAGATCCCAGCCGTATAAGGCTGACGCGAGAGCAGAGACGGCGCCAGGAGGTGTCGTCAGGGTCAAGGGTCAAGACCAATGGGTCCATTTCGATGCTCATCGTCAACGCCACGAGTGGCCATCTCTCAAATTGGCAAGGCTGGCGGTAACTTGGCTTCCGATGCAAAGACGCCACGACCGGGGCTTGTGCGACATAAATGCCCTTGCTCAAACAAACAGGCTTGGGTGGCTGCTCTGTTGCCGTTGTTGTCGACATTCACATCACATCCTGGGTTGGCAGCGGTACCGGGGCCGAAAAATCGCGGACTCGCAATAGTGACGTGTCAGATGAAAGAATCAACGAGCTCTGATGAACGCACCAGGTTTTGCGGACATGTCAACCGAAGACGGTCACTGGGCCTCCCTTCCAGTCCAGAATTCCAGGGACGATGTCATTATCCCCTGCTGGTGTTGTTGGCCCATCAGTAGGACCTCCATCATGGCCATTCCATGCAAGGGAAAAGGTGGTTGAGGATTTTTGGCATTCGTGAACCGTTTAGGAATTCCAGATGATGCACTTGACATTGCACATATTGATGGATGCACAGCTCTCTTGAGGTGGGGTTTATCAGGGCACTCACGGGTAGGTTGTCATGGAGCCTCGATGAAGGTCTAGCCTCGCCTTAATACGCAGGAGTCTTGGTTGCATAGACAATGCCTACTCATTCAGCCAGCGAGTGCCTTTCCTATCAACTCCTTGGCTCTCTCGCTGTGGTTCATCTCGAGAGCTAGCTCACGTCCCCTTTCGCCCATCTTGCCCCATGTCTTGCGGAGAATTCCCACCATCTTGTCCTCGTCAATGTCTGACTTGGTCTCGAAATCGTCAAACTGGTCATCGAGAAAGACTAAGCAGGCCACGTCCTCGAGAACCTGAGTCTCTTCATTCGACTTGAGGTTCTCCTTCCGGATCAGGGCGGCGACGCGAGCGCGGTCCTCTTCAGGGATCGGGGGCTGGATGTCCGACGAAGCCAGGAGCTCAGCGACTTGCACGGCGGCTTGGGCCTTGAGCTTCGTACGCCAGGTCAGGTAGCCTGGCCGAGTCATGGGATAGCTGCTTCGTGGGATCTCCCACCTGTGATAGTTTACGTAAGTCTCTTGACCCGACATGGACTTAAAGTCAAGGGGCGAACCTCCGGAAGTGCTGGGCCCGACATGCGAGCTGGAGCACAGGGCTCGCAGATGGACATCGGAGGGCGAGCCACTTAGTCATCTTGCGGGCATAATGAAGCTCGTACGGTACAAGCTTGCCGTCAGCGCCTGGTGTTGTCCTCGAGTCCTCGGCGTGAGCGGCGTCGATGAGCTCCAGACCGCGAGCATACTCGGCGGGGAGTGGAGGTAGTATACCAGCCATTACGTCAACTCTGGCTATGCTCGTCAAGTATTCTATAGCTTCCTCGTTCAAATAAGTGTTCGATTCGACAAGTTGTGTTGCTTGAGCACCGAGTCCAAAGATAATGTGAACCAAGAGGGTTATAATTGTGGTGTTCTGATTCCTGATAGTGAAGGAGTTGTGAGATGAGTCAGCGTCAATGGCGGTCCTCCTATTGGATCTGCATCGGTCCAAACCTTAACATTAAAGTAACGATATCTTCAACGGCATCTAACGGTTGTTGGATCAAAGGAATATGGCGACAGTATTTCACATGTGATTCTGGTTAAAGACTGACGGTATTGGAGAAGGATGTTCATTGGAGGCACGAGCAGTCCTCAGCCATCTTGGCAGTGGCAGCGATATCGCCAGCTGCCAACCGAAAGCCGAGAGGGCTGCCAGTTGCGACTAGTGATGAAATGGAGGCTCTTGATCAATGCACGCTCTCGTCAACTTCAAAAGCTGATTCCGCTGCGCCAGCGCAGAAGCTGTTGCCTTGATACCTTCACCATCACCCCCCTCGCAGCCCCCGGGGAACATATCACCACCAAGGATCCTCCTTTCCATCATTTACTCTTCCCTTTTCCATGTTGACGTCGACTCGCCCTCTGCTATTCCTCTGAATCTAGTAGCAGAGGCGGTAGGTGGGTTGTGCAGACCGCCCCTGGCACTAGCGAATCGTGATATCAACAGCCCGTTTGAGGCGCCGAGATATCGGAATAGAGAACGAGCCTCTACAACTCTGCAGAGGTGGCCCCTTTTTTCCCTCTCTCCTCCTCCTCGCCTTTTAACCTCTCCACACCAGAAATCCTCTCCGGGGCATCCTCTTCTTCCACCCTCGAAGCATCTTCGGAAGGGTTCAAGCACCGCAGAGCATACCCATCATCTTTTCGTACCACACTCCCATCCATTTGGCGATATATCCTCGCGATCGCCCCAAGGACCAATCGCAGCTCACGATCCTCCTTCATCTCGACCCCAGTGATTCACCAACCCTCAACGCAGGTAAGGAGGCCTTCATCCTCGGACATCCTTCCAGTCCTGACACACACACAAGACCCCAGTCGTCGTCACAACCCTTGTCGTCTTCTCAACTGTTCCTTCTTTTCGTCATGCCTGATACCCCGCTCTCCCCCAAGAGCTTTCATCTCTCCATTACCAACGCCCTGATGGAGCCCGATGCCATCGTGCCGGGCCGGGCCGAGCTTGAGGCAGACGTTCCTGAGCAACCTGTCGAGCTTGACGCCACATCCAACGAGATTTCATCTTCGTCCGCGGGCGATGATACTTCTGGAGACAGCTCGAACGTCTCTTCCGAGAGTGAAAGCGCCAACCTCAACAAATGTGTCAAGGACAAGTGCACAAAGGGTCGATGCAGCAAAAAAGGCCGCCGTGCCAAGGTAGTCACCTCGAGCGAAGGAGAAACGTCCGAAAACGTTACAAACACAGAGTCCTCCGCCGACACAAAGAGCGAGGTCACAGACGAGACCCAGAATACGTCTTCCAAAGGTAAGAAGAACAAGAAGAAGGTCAAGGGAAGTAAGTCTTCGACAGAAGCGTCCAGCCACGCGACCACTACAGACAATGACTCCTCTGTCAACACAGGGGAGGTCGCGACAGAGGCAGAATCATCCAAGGCCGGTACCTCGGAAGTCAAGGTGGTCCGCACCAACGATGATTCAGGATGGTCCATCTCTGAGGATTGCCTCCTTCGTGGGATGAAGGAGGGTGACCAGCCCGCGACATGGGCCGAAATCGCCGCGGCGCTCAACATAAGCAAGAACGAGGTCAAGGCTCGCTGGAAAGTCATCAAAGACCAACCCACTAGCATGGGAGGAGAGACTGTGGAGGAGACTGAGGCCGATACTAGCCCCGAGACCGATGATAAGGCCGGCGACAAGGAGGAAAAGAGCGAGACTGGCGTCAAGGAGGCCAAGCCCAAGGCCAAAGGGAAGCAGAAGGTCAAGAAACAGACCAAGGAGCAGAAGACCAAGAGCATCCGTAACGACAAGGTCGCCGCCCAGAACAAGGAGGCCAAAACCAAAGCCAAAGCCAAAGTCAAAACCCAGGCCGTGGAGCCAAATGCCCCAATCTCCTCGGGCGAAGAGGCATCTTCTGAGGCATCCGAGGCCAAATCGTCCGAATCCTCACTGCAGCTTGGTTACGGTAATCCCGAGAAGCAGCGAGAGATGCGTTATCTCCAAGATCACATCTACAAGGAGCTTTACCCTCCCGAGATCCACCCCGAGCCCGACGCTTATTTCGGCAAGCGAGACTGCGATCTTCTCGCCACCATCGACAGCAAATACAAACGATCCCGCTGGCTCGAGATGCAGGCCAATTTCTTCAATGTCACCGGCCGCATGGTCCCGCTCGAGGCTATCCGAGCCAAGTGTGAACGTGCCGAGGAGGAGAAAGCAGAGCGAGATGCTTATCGGGCCATGTCCCGTCGTCTCAAGAAAGTTGAGAAGTGGATTCAAAACGTATCGCAGGAGGAGCAGGAGGATCCCGAGACCTGATCGGAGACGATGGAGACAGTCCTCGCCATTGGATGTCCTTTCTCCCCGAGTGTCCCTCACCAAGTATGGTTCGCGGGCGTATTAAAAAACAGGTGTTGTTGGGATTCTGCTTGGAGTCGGTAGGTTAATCGAGGCGTTGGAGCAATTGTGTCATTTTGGGCATTAAAGGATGAAGCGATATTCGACGAATTGTGCGCGGGTTAGTTGGTTGCATCTGGGCCTTACGCTCGATGCGAGTTTCGGTAAACAAGCAAAGCAAGCAACGCCTCATGGGTTTGTCCACCGTCGTTGAACGCTGGTAATTAGACAAAAAGAATGAATGATAGACGATTCGGGGCAAGCGTCCTGGGTATTGTCAATAACGTGTTGATCGTACATCTATCAGACAAGCCCGATCCTAATCTCATCAATGCAAACAAATTCTCCGTGACACCCTCTCTATTTTCCCATCCACCAGATGAATGCGACCCAGAACCAGCCTGCCGACACCATAGGTGCAACAGCAGCTCTCCAATATGATAGAAGATGATCAATAAACAGATAAATAGATAGATGGGCAAGTAAATGCACATGCATGTAAAAACCAGAAATAATTTGGGTATCAAATAACAGAGTAGAAGCGAACAAGATTAAAACGCGAAGCCAAAATACCATTAAGTCCCGCGTTGCGTCACGATGGATGTCCGTGGTTCCGTGGTGTCAGGACCGACAGGGTCGAACGACATCCGACGCCGTGGAGTGTCCGTTTCCTTCTCGCCCATTGGAGGCTTTGCGTGCCTAGTCTTGATTTAATTGAATAGATCCGAGATGCAAAAGTCTCGTGGTAGTGTCTGATAACGTCCCCAAAAGCCGCCGTGTGGAACGGCCGCCAAACTTGGATTTACCCAATTATTGCTTGGCGCGCCGTCGTGACTCCAAATGATCGGCCGCGGTTCAACGTTCGGCATGGCGCAACCTAGGTTCGGGCCCAAGCAGTTTCACAGCCTGTCTCTCCTCGTATCAAGTCGGCAATGCCACGAGCAAGTATCCAGGTTGTACGTGAGGCTTCCCTTGCTCCCCAGGAATGATGACGACGTCCACGCCTATTGTTGAAATAATTTCGAAATCCCAATTACTTTTCCGAGCTCGCGTATCAGATCGGATTCTCCATTCCAGGAGGTGGTGTAGCCCTTGGCATAGGACTCGCGTTCAACGCCGGGCCTTTGCCACGTAGGGTACCGCTGGAGCCGAGACCACGCTTCATCATCTTGCCCAGGACCGTAACCAGTTCGCAAGCATCGTTGAACATGTCGTCATCCATCCCTTCGGTAGCTTCATACACTTCGGCAATAGTATCCTTGGCGAGTCTCCTGCTTCCCTCGGGATCGTGGGCGCATTCATACAAAAAGGCGGCGTACTCGGTCTTGACCGAGAGTCGAAGGGAATGTGATCCCCAGAGCAGTGAGTCGGCAAGCTGCACAGCCTCGAGAAAGTGCTGTCTCGCCTCCGGGAGGTAGTCTCTCGCAGGGATGAGGAAATTAGGAGACAGAGGGATGTTTCGATCCTCAAACCCTGGAGGAGGCATGACGGGTCCTCCCTCGAGAGGGTGAGTTGGCTGGACAGATGAAGGTCTAGACTCGACTTCCAAATCAGCGGCTCGTCCTTTACCTTTGTCCAAGCGCGGTGTCAGGACAGCCGTGACATCTGGCGTGTATCGGCCCAAATTTGAGACTGAAGGTTGGTTTCCAAAGAGCGCGAAGATATGCGAGAAAGAGGCGCGAAGTTTGTAGGCGAGGACCTTGAGTTCGACATAGTTGCCGACCATTGGAATAACGTACTGCTCGAGCATTACTTTGCCCTCGCGGGAGAGCCAGATGATGCGCAGAATGCGACGCACAGCGTTTGGGGACGGTTCATAATCAGGACGGCGTTGCTTCTTGGCAGCGACAAGCTGCTCAGCGAGATTCAGAGACAGGCCAAGAATCTTGAAAAGCATCGAGGCCAGAAGAGGGTTGTCGTTCTCGACAGCCTTGGCCAGCTTGCCGAGAAACTTTTGGTCGACCTCGGAGGACGCCATCCAGCCCAATGCAGAGTTCCAAGGGACAGTCGAAGTAGAGACGAGCTAGACGCAGAGGGTCCACGACTCAGACTAGGGGATTGGTTCAGTCTCGATGTGTCGACCAGGGGAACAGAGGGGCGACGAGGGTTGGAGGGAATAGCCTCGCATATGAATCAAAGCACGGGTGACAGGCGTCATAGGGAGGAGCAGAGCATGCGGCGAAGGAGAAGCAGGGAAATAGGAGAGAATGGAGGCAAGAAGGAAGAGGCTGGCTAGACTAACCGGTACCGAGCTCCACAGCTGCAGCGAAATGCGCAGCGGGAGCGAAGCGAAGTGCAGGTCGTTGCAGCAGCACGGCGCAGGAGCTTGCACAATGCAGCTCGATGAGAGGCAGCCGGGACGGCCAGGAGACAGCAAGGCCAAAGGCTACCTGCTCCGTAGAGGGGCGACTCTACGGGTCGGCAAACCAAGTTGAAGGCGCGCGCGCGACAGCTGGCAGGCTGTGATTGGGTCCAGGACGAAGTGGTGATGGTTGGTCCGGAGGTGAGCGATGAGATGAGATTGGAGATCCAGAGAGAGCGTCGGTACAAAACGAGTGACAGATGACGCTGAAACGGCGCAGAATCAAGCAGAGAGGACTCCCGAAACCAATTGGCCTAATCCGAGCTCAGAGGCGAACGGAACACGGGGGCGCATGCGCATGAACGATCAAGGGCCTGGCGTTGATCGACCGCGGCTGATGGGACGTGCAATGACGACGAACAAAAGGCAAGTGAGCGAACGCGCGATTGAGAGCCAACAGACCACGGGACTACAGTGGAGGGCTCAGCAGGAAACGAGAGACTAGCAGCAAAGAGCAAACGCGGACGCAGAGACGCCGGATAGCATGGCGGAGGAACGATAGGACGGCAGACTCGCTGTGGATGTTGTTATACAGCCGGCCAAGTCGCGCGCTGGGTTGAAGTGTGAGCGCGGGTGAGTGAGAGAGTCGCCAGCAGAAAAAGCGCGAGACGTGGTGCAGTAGGTTCAAAGCGAGAAGCCGAGGCGCCTGCACAGGTCTAACGAATGGGCAGGGCAGGCGGTGAAGAGAGTGGGCAGCAGGCCTAGCAAGACGGTCAGCGGGCTGCCGACTGGGGGCTTTGTCCAGGACTGGGTCTGTGAGATGGTCTGTCAGGCTAGACAAGGGACCCCGAGCCCAAAAGAGGCACCACTATCGCCAATGCACCGCTGGGCGCTGGAGGTGGCCAGGGTGAGCAAGGGCCTGGCTTGTCTAGTTGGAGCCCTTGATGTTGGCGATAGAACCGGGAACCGCGACGAAATGCGGGTGGCAGTTGTCGAAGCTTCAGGCAGGGGCTTTGAGGACGGTGACGAGAGACGAGATCTGGTGACTGACGTTTGGCCCAATGAAGGGGGCGAATTGTAGGTGATCGAGTGGACGAATTTGTCGGCTTCAGACCAACTGCTCGCGAAGTATAACGCGTTCACCTATGTTCAATGCTCCAGTTGAAGCCGGCTCGAGGATGCGAAACGATTGGGCGAGTAAACAACAAGGGCCGCGCCAAAATCGATCAAGCGCAAGGGATCTATCTCGCCTTGCTATTTCTGTCGTTGGAGTCGATGTGGATGTAATCTGATCCGCAAAAGTCGCACAAGCAGGGAAATAACGTATCGAATTCGCTGGTTAAACAGAATCGAGGAGGAGAATATTCCAGAGTCGCAGATATAAGACCACAAAAGGAGTAAAAATAACACGCGCGGGCACGGAGCGACGCGGCACGACGCGGTACGTCCGTATGGGGAACCCGGCCGATTGGGAACCTGAACCTTATGACGAAGGAATAGACGGCGGGCCAAAGAAATGGCCAAGACAGCTAAATTGCCCAAAATGAGAAGAAAAGTGCAATGAGGCTGTCGTTGGCGGCGGGGACGATTGTGACGGGGCTGGGGGGTTAAAGGTTAAAGAGAGAAATAGGAAGAGGAAGAAGAAAGGGGAAAAAGAAATATGTCGCTCGGTGGGATCGGGTGGAAATGAGGTTCTGGTGACGGGAGGTGCGCACCTTCCGCAGGCCGTGATCGTGGATTTAGGCACGAAGGGAAGGAGCTTCACTGTATCTACCTACCTCAATAGAGCACCTAATTCGCATTTCCATGTGAATGTCTCCTTCCCGACTCTTTCCCAACCCAACCTCACTGGATTTCCTATTGTGGACTTGCCGCTTCGAGTCTCGGCTGTACCTACAACCATCCGCTGAGACTTACACAGGCGAAATCACCATCACCAATCGTCTATACGAACTCTCCCCCTTCTCTGTCCTCCCCCCATTGCGGCTTCGTTTCCGCTCTGGTGAGTGGCCCTGCAAATCCTCACTTCCAGATGTCGACCCCTTGTCAGTTGGACTGTGCCGTGCTGTGCCCTGCCTGGAAGAAAGCATGACGGGCATCAAAATGTCAGCCAGCAGATCGTACAGTACGCGCGCATGAGCGCCCAGGCCAGGGAACATGGCCGAAAAAGCAAAAAGGAAGGGAGCCTCCCTCCACCTCCAGGCTAACGTAGGTACAACGGGCTCCACGATCATGTCTTGAAGTGACACATTGTCACTGCGAGGGAGAAACACGGGGGGGTTCTCCCGAGACCTTCTAGCCCACGCCTTGACATCAGCGTCTCGCCTTGTGTCAAACCATCCCCAGGCTTGGAAAAGCTAAATGCCACTGGTATTACGCACATCGACGTAAGTCTTGGCCGTTGGCCGTTGGTGACGGATGAATATAACGACCCCTGTCGCTGTACTCCACCACTGTAGGGCTACCTTAACGACCGTATCCTTCGAGCCCGACTTACAGCTCATCGGCCCCCAATCTTCAGCTCTGGTCGCAATCAGCTACAAACCACATTGTCACATTGCCAGCTCTTCTCCTCCTTCTCATAGACCAGCTCATCGGCTCCAGGGCGTTTGACGTGCTCATTCATCAGCAAGAAAGTGCCCGATCCACAGCTAATCTTCCAATCACCGTCTACCCTGCACTCCCCAACCTCCTCATTTATTCGACCAAGATCTCATATCCTCCACCCTCATCGACTCAATCATGATGCGCCCAAGGTCGCGGGTGGCCTCCCTTTATGCGGCCACCCTCCTTGACCACGTAGCTTTCAAGTCTCGATCGCCACGAAGCCCAATTGCCCGTCCGGATGCCCTTCTCGGCATTGCCCGCCTCGGAACATCACCGGACCCAAGACTTACACGCGAAGGAAGCCCAAAGCGGCCGCCAGCCTCTTCTTTTCGTCCAAAGCCTCCAGTTGGCTTCCGATTCTTCTTACGTCTCGTTCCTTCATCCAGCCCCGAGCATGAGCCCGACAGACGCGTCAGAGTAGCGGTGAGCCAACCAGCTTCTTCCTCCTCCTCTTCTCCTATTCTATACATGGCATTCCCTGCTCATGCTCCGTCCATACACTTGTCCTGTCTCCGATGCCGTCGCCGTGAGCTTTCGTCGTGACTTTGCCAGGGCCCAGTCAGCCTGCCGCACCATACCTAAAGCGCTCAATTCTCCCACCAAACCGGCCAAAGATTCCAAAGTGTTACAGAGACAAGGTGAAACACATCATCCCTCTAACCGCTTGCTTCTCCGCCATCGTTCGTTGTCTTAGACACTATGGGGACACCACCAACCCATTGACAAGTCCCACTCCCAGTCATTCTCAACCCCTGTTGTCGTTGCCAGATATCTATCTGCCCAATGCTGGCCAATTCACCTAGAGACATCACATACTTGTTAGAACACGAGTAGCCAGTCACTCATCAACAACGGTTCAAGCTTGTCACAGTATATTCACTCAGCTCATGCGAGAACCAGCTGCGTTGCCGCCATCTATGACATGTGACGCCGCAGTTCAATATGACGTCCATCTCCCCCCAAATAAAGTCGTACCCAGGGAATCATCCAAACAAGCCATGCAGCCAACTAACCATATTTGCGCCCCCCTCTATCCCAACCCAACCTATATGCACCTGAAATCCAATATCAAGTTGCCTAACGCCGAGTGTCCCATGACCGAAACGCTGTCCCGTCTGCGCAACCACCTAGCTCCATGCCCTAGGTCGTACTAATGCGCCTGGTTTTCGACGTCTGCTCCCAATATTGAGGCTCTTGTCCTCTGTGATGTTCTCGAATCGTTCATGGCCGCCCACTGTGACCAGTTTGACCACGTTTCCGAAACTGAATGCTACTGACCGTTGTCCCACTCGGATTATTGGGCCCAGATCTGTCACGATCAGGTGTCCTGCCTTTTCGTCGTCCTGGAAAAGCGGCCGTGTTTCGTCTGTTCTCAGCTGACCGCTTTGCGGTGCCGTCCAGACCTCCCAACGCCCAAACAGGTCTCGTGCTGCTTCCTTGCGCGGAGATCGATGTCGAAGTCCGTCTGTTTTACGTCGTCCATTGGCTTCAATGTCGAGCACCCGAGTCGACTTTTGCCGAATACCTACTACACTACCATCCGAAAGAACGCTCCATGACCCAGGATTCTCGATATGCCTCGTCGTCTCCTTCACTGACTCCCACGCATACCACCCCCTTGTTGTAGGGGTAGCCGAGCTATGGAAGCAAATCATGTTGTTTTCGCCAGGAGGGGTGTATGTCTGCACCACACAGTCACCCGTATCTGCTTCGGTGTAACATAGAATAAACCATGCGAGCCCCTTGGTCCCCGTCTGCGACGATTGACGGCTGGAGAACGCACTCTGAAGGGAGCGCTGACTCATTCGCTCCGTGGTAAACGTATGAACAAGGCTGTAGTCGTCTAGGTTGACGAGATGGACGCGACTGGCACCGGCAATCAAGAAGAGGCCTAGCGAAGCAAGGGGCACTACTTGATGAACCTCGTCCTGTTCCAGCCCTATCAACTGCACACTGCGAGAGTTCCATGATAGAGTCTCTCGTGTTGCTGCATGAACACATCCTCTTCGAGATGCTGTAATGATTGAGACCAATGGAGCAGTCTGCTTGCTTCCTGTTAATCCGGCAATGTGTCAATGAATTGAGCTAAGTGATAGTATTGATCACGATAACAACTTACGCTTCTCAATGAGAGGACGGACACAAGTTAATGGGCTGCGGCAGACACCGAAATCTGCCCCTTCGCCAGCATCAGGTACGAACTCGGTTAGTGTGCCATTGCGACGCACGAGTACTAGTCTCGGGATGTCGGTGTGTAGATCAGGGGAACCGAAAAAGAAGGCCTCGGGTTTTTGGCCACGAAGGTCAACCGATAGCCAAGGTCCCCATGTTTTCTCTTTGAGATTCCAAAGCGCCGCCTTGTAGGTGGATAGGATGGCAAGCCACTTTGAGTTGTTATCAATGGCCATGGCAAGGACCGGAAAAGGGGCATCATCCGATTGCTCGCCATCAACAACCACGTAATGTAAACCGCCAGGCCGAACATCCCATACACGGATAAGACGATCTAGCCCAACCGACACGACATGGCCATCTGGAGCAGCTGCCAGCATCGCAATATCGAGGACGTGTCCTCCAGTAAAAGACTTGACCCCAAGTGTTGGGTCCGAGTCAAAATGACGATCACTGTCGTCCGTCTCATCCTCCCATAAGAGGAAAGTCGTAAGTAGTCGAACGCCGGCAATAACCACAATGACGATGACCATGAAACGCGTGAGTTGGTGATTGATGAAGTCATAAACTGCTGGCAGCAGGGCCGGTTCCCTATAATGCGGCATGCGGTCCGAGCCTTTCATGACAAAAACGACCGGCTCATACACCCTCGCAACATAACTATGCGCCGAGGGTTTGATAATGCTGATGATTTCTTGAGCAGTCTCGTGATCCTGTAGACGTAACCATGATTTCGGACTTCGTGCTTGATGTATACCTTCAAGGGATGTTTTTGGGTATTCTGTACTTTCCATGGCACTGTGTCGTCGATATAAACCGCCTATCAAACGTAGTATGGTCTCGCCTTCGAAAAAGTGCCATTGCGCAATGAAAACGAAGCCGAGCATGATGATAGTGCCTGCGATACGGGTTGATAGGGTTATCTTGCCTTGAAGGACAAGTTCCCATACACTTCGAGGCTTGAACTCAGATGCGCCACGGTTGTGACGCATTGAGGCTTTCGCAAGCGCATCGCTGAGTTCTGTCCGCCGTACATCAACGCTCAGGACCGAAAGAAAGAATGTTGAGAGGTAGAATATGTCGAAGACGATAGCTACAGCGGCAAAGATGCAGAACGCTGAAACGCCAGACGATACCCACCGGGACAGCATCAAAAGCAGAAAGACATTTTGCATGGAGCTGGCGATAGCTGTGTACGCAGTCTCGCCAAATGCATGACCGATGCGACTGCTTGTCGAGTCTTCGGGAGGGGTCAGGATGACAGCATTAATCAGTCTGAAAATGTTCTCGAGGCTCATCGCAAGTACAACCAGTGGATAGGCTGCTCGGGGAATGCGAGACAAGTCAAGCCTGAAAATGGCACAGACAGTAAAGCTGGACATGACAGAGAAAGCAATCTGCGTCATTACCGTAACGATGAGACCAAACTTGGACTTGAATGCTCGAAGCTTGGACAGACTCATAAGAAAATAGAGGGCAGTAAGGCTGTAAGCTACGGTAAGAACGACCGCATCTTGGCGAGATATAGGGCGGAACTGGAATTCATAGAGCTGGCTTGTCATGGAACGGCCATCAGGGGGATATATATCCCACTTATCCGAGACCTTGTCTGGGAGCATGGCAGCTTTTCTCTCCCATTGCTTCCCAACCGGTGAATCCCGGAGATAGACAAGAGTGATGACGAGGGCATCTGCAGCCAGGAGACGACGTTCTTCAAATCTTTTGCCGCTAAAGACGATGGAATGCCTGAGCGTAACATTGACGGATGTCGATTGATTCTTCCTGTCATTGACGGTGGACACGATATCGGGATCAGCTAGGATGCGTTCCTCGGTGCAGTCCCAATACTGAAGGGGAGAATGGAAAAACCAAGACTGGTTGTCCAATCCATTTATAGCGTGGAAAGCATCACGCTGACTCGTGGACAGATCGGTGCTAGGGTCAGAAGGTACAGCCCGAGGGATGTGTCGGGCTCGGATGGGGCTGAAGGTTTCAGTGCTGCCGATGAGGGCATCCTGCAACTCCAAGGCAGAAGAAAGTAGGTTTTTATCCAGTGCCTGCATATACGTTCCATGAACCCAGATGGACCGCATCATGACATCGGGTCGGATGCTGGTGCCATAAGGTAGCGGCTGGGCGACGGTCCAGGCATGGTGAGGTAGATTGGAAGCGCCGTTGACGTAGTCACTGGTGAAGAGGTAAGGGATGGGATAGATGAGCATGGTGGCAACAACCACCGAGACGAGGAGCGTAGTGACAACATGACTGGCGGCATATGATCCATAACGAGAGAGGCCATGACGAAGAGGATGAGTTGGCGCAAGGACCGGCGCTTCCGTTGTTCTGCGGCGGAATGTGAGCTGAGGACGGAGGACGAAGCGGGGAACGGAGACGGAGAACGGGACGGGAGCACGGGGGAGTTCGGGGCAAACAAGACTGACCCTCGGAGTGGGTACAACAAGTACCAAATCATGAGGACGAGAGGCGAGATGGATGCCGCCTATTGTCCCATGTGTGAAGGTGTGAGTGCGTGAGAGCGAGATAGGCGCAAGTGAAGCAAGAGCTGGAGCTTAAGCTTCGTGGTGCGCTAAGAGGCGGCTGGCGTGACATGGACTATATGCCTAGTAATGAGGAAATATGATGGCAGTGGTGCGATGCGCAAACGCGGGCAGCACCGCCTTGGAAAACCAGGCGATGCTCAGCAAGACGAGGGTGTAGCCAAGGGACCGCGGACGGCGACCAGGGCGCGTTGAGGCTCGTGTTAGCGATCGCCGCAAGCGTCAGTGTCGTCAGGTCAGGCCAGATTCGGCCCAGATCAGGTCACGAGACCCGATCGGCGCTGGCGCTGGGGATTGAGAGCGACTGTGACGCTGGCTCTGGGAGGACAAGGACAGGGTGTGGCTTTCGGAATAGGTGGCTAGCATGGACAATAGATGGCCCGTGACGATAGGGTGCCGTGTCGTGTGCGAGATGATGCAAGGCCAGCTCGGAGGAGCGGTTCTGTCCGGCTTGACGAGTCCCCGTTGTCTGCGACGTGGTGGAGAGAGTAGAATCATCAATGAAGAGTCTTGCAGAGACGTCCCAGGTGACGAGAGGGTGATGGAGGATGAGAGTTGGTGGGCGGACGCTACGGGATCTGGAAGGACGGAAAACTCGAGCTAAGACGAGAGGCGATGACGGCGAGGCACGAGGCTGCCCTGCCTTACCTTTTAAGTTAACCTTTGTGCCTTCCCGTCTTTCGGAGGTTTTGGGGGGTGGGGGTGAAGATGGATGCCAGAGGGCAAGACTTTGACTTCAGGAAGAAAGCACGACGGAGGGAGGAAAAGCGATTGGGATTACGGACACGCAGAGTAAAGTTGGGGATGGGGACGGGACCTCCCACCTCAGCCCGAGACGAAGAGAAAACCGGGAAGGGAAAGAGAAAGGGAGATCGACGAGCCGCTAAGGGCTGCTCTTGCCGTTTCCATTGGCATCCGCAGCCTCTGGGCGCTCGGCCCGTGTGCAAATGTCTTCAGTTGACGCGTTAGTCGAGGAACCACCCAGTCTAGCAGGTAAATACTGGGTTGACCGAGGTGAACCAAGGTACCTGGAGGTTGTGTAGAGCGGCATGTGGGAGAGGACAAAACCCCGCCTATCATTGGAAAAACATGGGGAAAGACGACTAGAACAAATACCCGATGAGAACGACCGAAAATGGGCTTTTTGGCGACGGCGGCGGGGGCGTGTAAAGATCAGCTGTTTATGAACGCCCATCGCCGCACTCCAGAGCACACAGAGCGCACAGAACACACAGCGCAGCGCGCGGTACCTGGACTGGGGCAATGCAACTCGAGATGGCCCACTAAAGCTCGAGCTGCGGGCGGTGCCCTGATCGAGATCCGTCGACATGGTGCAGCGCGGCCGAGTGAGCTATTTCCATGGTGCCTCGCGGATAGCGCCATTTGCTCTCCCGTGTCCACCACTGGTTTGTAAGGCAATATGCAGCGGCAATCATTGGCCGTCACAGCAATTAATCGTACAGCAAGCCTGTGATAAAGCCCCAGAGTTCCCGTTGAGGCAAGGGGATCGCATTTCCCGGCCTTAAATGCTACCGTATCGTCCTATTCTGGTAGACACCCTTGCACCCATGTCCTTGTTTCCCGCCCGAGCGAATCTCGTTAGGGACAGCCGCAGAAGCAAGTTCCCCCAATGTGACACTAGACACAGCTGAGTCTTCTGTATTTGGATGTCACAGGCCGGCTGGGCCTCGCTCAAAACTATTCCCTCAAGACAGCGTACTCGTGATGGCTCCGGGCATGAAAGAGGGTCAAAGTGTTCGCGGGTATGGCGGACTTTTCAAGGTAAAAAAGCATCAAGTGAATCGGTTGTCCAAATAACACCTCGTGACGATATTCAAGTCTGGTTCCATTCCGACCGTGTAGGTTTGGCAACTCAGTGGCCCTCTCACGGATTTAACTTGTAGAGACACAGCAGCCACTCAGAAGAGGCCAGTGGTTGACCTCCATTGCCCTATAGCCCTCCCAGGACCCTGGGACAATGTCGAGGTTTTGAGGAGGTGAGACTGATTCATTGCGGCAAGACATGCTGCAATCACGCTACTGTGTGCCCCATACGGTGTAAGAAAAGGAATTGTGAGGGTCTTGGCAAGGGCTGGAATGCTGTCTCTAAAGTATTGGGCTCGCCCTGGTTAATGGCGCATATTGGGCCATATTATTGACGCACCGTATCAAGGAAGGATAACCAACTATTTAGTAATCTTGACAGCCACGCTATCTACCTACCTAAAAAAGACCGCATATCCTCGATGTACCCTGAGATTCGTGCCGCAATAGTTAGGGACAAGCTCACTAACACCATGTGCTTTGGCCGTCTGAGTTCCCCGAAGGCCAAGGCCGAATTCAATGATCTCTGATTGACTTGATCAAATCACCCCCTTTCCTAGAGCGTATGTTTTTGTCACAAAAGGATGAAGGCTACATGGTTCAACACTGGTTGTGAGTGGCGGGGCAATATCTCATTTAATACAAAGAGCGGAATATTCACAATGTACCTGCCCCAGCCCATTATAATTGCTAGTGACTATTGGCCGGTCAAACATGTAAATTTCCACGTCAAACAATTGCATGGAAACATTACGCCTACAAGTGTATGGTCTATCAATTGATGATATGGGAGGTGTCGATACACCAATTGGGCTCTTTGTATTAAATCTCCACGAAATGGCAGAAATAATCAGCAATAAGCCTTCCGTTACGATGTATTAATTTGGTGCCTTAGTCGGGTCTATAATGGTTTCTCAATTAAATTCACCTTCTTTCTTCACTTTCATGGACGAGTGAGACCTGAGTCGCCCTGCAGCGGCAGAAAGTGGGCTGCTGCAGCCGCTGCTTCCCCCATTGGTAGAACGGCTCTCAACTTCTTCTCTCACTCACTCCACCATCATAGGCACCTTGAGACTCGACCTCACCTTGTATGCGCCCAACAACTATGAGCGACCTCTTTTCCGCTCAGGCTCTGCCAACTGGCGAAAAGTCAAAGCGTGACACAGAAAGGATACCAAACGCTGCAGACACTGCTATTGAAAATCTCATCTCCACCTTCAACGAGCTCAACAGCAACGTTATTGATGAGCTTCATGAAGAGCCTAGCCCACTCGAGTTTATGCGTTACGTCGCTCGCAACACGCCGTTTGTCATCAGAAACGGGGCATCAACATGGAAGGCCTGCCAGGAATGGAACTCAGCTTACTTGCTCTCTGCGTTGAAGGGCCAGTCCGTCAACGTTGCTGTCACGCCATATGGGTGCGCACCGTCCCAGTTAATATAGATAGCAAAGCAAAGACATGTGTGACTGATGAATGACAGCAACGCCGACATGCCCACTATTCCTCCAGGACAGGACTCGCTTGTCTTTGCCAAACCTCACTATGAAGATGAGCCTTTTGAGGAGTTGCTCGAATACGTTGCTCGTCAAGAGACGGATCCTGACTTTCCCTCCGACAACGAGATTCGATATGCGCAAACTCGTAAGCAGCTTGTAACTTCTCAAAAGTTCTTGTCGTACTAAAGAGTGCTTCCAGAGAATGACAACCTTCGCGAAGAGTACATCACCCTCTTCTCGGACGTCCAGAAGGACATCCCATTCGCAAGGATAGCCCTCGACAAGGCTCCTGATGCCGTTAACATATGGATCGGAAACTCCAAGTCTGTCACGGCTCTGCACAAGGACAACTACGAAAACATCTATGTCCAAGTCCTCGGACGGAAACACTTCGTGCTACTTCCATCATTGTGCCATCCTTGCGTTAATGAACAGCCGCTAAGACCGGCGACGTACAAACGAGCAGAAGATGACCTACAGCTGGAGATGGACTCGGATAATGAGCTTGTCCCATTTGCAACCTGGGATCCCGACAGACCTGAAGAGAATGCCACATCCTTCTCCCACCTGGCGAAGCCTTTGAGAGTCACATTGAACCCGGGAGACATGCTGTATCTCCCTGCTATGTGGTAAGCTGCGTCGCCGCTATTGTCCAGTAGTATGCTGACGAAATCAAGGTATCATAAAGTATCACAGTCATGCGCTGAGGAGGACGAAGGCTTTGTCCTTGCCGTCAACTACTGGTAAGGATTATCTCTATCTCGCCATGCTATCAGACAATGCTCCCCTTTTTAACACCCTTCAGGTACGATTTGGACTTTACCGGTCCTTTGTATCCTACGTCGGCCTTTGTTCGAGACATCAGCCTAGGAAATAGGACACAGATTAGCCCAAACTAAAACGCAGAGTAACCCCAAGTCTATTTCGCCAAATACCAAGCATGCCTATTACTTCCGCTTGGCTATCCTCTTTTGCGCCCTCAGCTCCTTCTTCATCCTCGGGTCCACAATCCTGTACCGGCCCTTGACGCCCTTGGGACGTCCCTTGATACCACGATTGAGTCCGCGAGCGACGACCAGCTTGGCGGGCTGGCTGGGCTTCTTGCGGGCTGCCTTGGCCAGCAACCTGGAGATGCTGTCCGCCTTCTCCTTCTCCGTCATGTTCTCGTCGTTGTTGAGCATGTCCGACTTCTTCTTGAGCTTCTCCAGCTTCTGCGCAGCCTTGAACTTCTTGCGCGCCTTGGCCTCCCGCACCTTCTTGATCGGGCGAGCGTTGAATGCTCTCATCTTTTCCCTGATTGCCTGGGCGGCGGCCTTGGTGATTGGCTTCTGGAGCTTGTCGTGTCTGGATTCGTCGTCGAGGAACCAGTCGGGCAGGCCGTCGCGATCCCGGAAAGCGTGTCTGTTGAATCCGTCGTCAATGGCATCGTGAGTCGTCTTTTGTCCTGTGGCGAGCTGGTGTGCCAACGTCATGGCCTCTGCGGTGATAATGTCGATATCTACATATGTTAGCATTTCTTGCCCTCGACATGTACAAGTATGTAAAAGGAAGAACTTACCAGGTCGGCCGTCAGCCCCTCGCTTGTCTTGGTCCCAGTCGTCCTCATCACGCTTGACAACTTCAAATCCATCTTCATTGTCTTCCATCTCAGAATCAGAGTCGGCAGTCACCTCCTTCGCAGGAGACGCCTCCGACTTCCGGCTCTTGGCTTGCTGAGCGACAGCAGCTTCCGCAGCCTGGTTCATCTCCTCGTCGTCGTCACTGTCTTCGGCCGTGGCTTCAGCAGGCTCGGGTATGATGCCTGTTATGCCCTGAAAGATATCTTGGTTGAAAAAGGCTGTCGCCCTCTTGGACAGTCCACCAGCTCCCTTGGAAGAATCCAGATCTCTGATCAGTCCTTTGGATGAAGGTCCTTCTTCTTCTTCTTCGTCATCGGATGAATCGTCTTCCTCATCGAGTTCTGACGAGTCATCTTGCTCTTGTCCTTCCTCGGCAGAAAGTCCCTCCCATTCATCGTCGCCGTGCTCCTTGCGAGCCTTCTTTGCACGATACTTGGCATCGGCTTCTGACTTCCTCTCCCTGTACTGCTCGTACATCCCATCAAGTTCACGTTCCAGACGATCCTCTTCAGGGTCGCTGTCTTCATCCGTTTCCCCGGAGGATCCAAGCCCGCTGTCTCGGTCTTTCTTCTGAGGCGCCTCAGGGACCTTGGTCATTTTGCCACGGTTCAATCTCCGCAAAGCGTCCGTCTTGTCGACCTTCTTGAGTGAAAAGATGGCTCCTTCGCCTACAGGGCCTGATTCCTCCATACCGATATCCATGGGAGCCGTCATGTTGAGCTGCATGCGTACAATCTCTCGCTGTTTTCGCTCATTTTCCTTTCGCTTCTCCCGCTTCTTCTTCGAATTCTCCTTGTCCTTCATTGCTTGGAGTTCTTCCTGGATCTTGAGCTCTTCGTCCATAGACTCGACCTCTGCTACCTCCTCCGGATCCTCTGTTATCGCGGACTCCTTTGTCTTGAAACCAAACACCTCTCGAACTTTGAGCCGCCATTTCAAAAGGAGCTTGAAGTCTTTGCGTCCAAGCACTCGAAGATCAGAGCAGCAATTGCGAATCTCGTCGGTGGTTTCGTTCAACTTGTCCAGAGCTGCCAACGCAACATCGCCGTTAAGAGGTTGCTGGAAGGTGAGTTTGTTGTAACTACCCAGAATCGCGATAGGATCCGTTGTCTGGATGAACTCGCTTGCAGGCATTTCCTTGAACTGTGTGTAGTCTCCCTCCTCGTAACCTTCACGCTTTCGCTTCTTCACTTCAGGGTTGTAGACCTTGGCTTCATTATTCGGCGTCGCACCGGCAAGGTCTGCGAAGACTGCTCGAGGGTCGAGGAATCGAGGATCGATTTTCTTGGGGGCCTTGTAACCCCTGCAGACAACGAAAATTTCGGCCGAAACGTTTCTGGAAGACGGAGGCTTGGTTGCTTCGACCTTGGTGAAAAGCTGGTTAAGAACCCACAGCAAGGGGTTATAATCTTTCGACCTGAAGACCTTTGTGACAAAGGTACCTCCCTCAATTAGGAACTCGGTAGCCAGCTTCATAGCTTGAAGGGCCAGCTCTGCCTGGTTGAAAGAATCCTGCACCCACGCAGTACCGACGTTGGGGGCACCATCGTGCAGCACAGTATCAGCCTTCCACGTCTTCAAGTGCTGTCGGATCGTAGCGCGGCACTTTTCGGTTGTGATGTCGCTCTGAAAGGTGATAACTCCGGGGATTGGCTTGATCGGGGCCAAATCGACACCGACGATGAGACTTCCTGAGGGTACTGCCTCTTTGGCGACCTGACACCATGACTGCAAAAGAGGTCAGCTTCTAGCACCGGATCCTTCGTAATGTCGCAAACTCACACCAGGGGCAGCGCAAAGGTCCAGAATGACCTTGCTCTTCTCTAGGAAGCCATACTTCTTATTCAATTGAACAAGTTTGAATGCGGCTCGAGCACGGTAACCCTTCTCCTTGGCTAATTTGTACCACTTGTCCAGTCGACCCTAGCTCATGTTAACAATAGTAGTTATAAAATTAATTGATCCTAATAAACTACTTACTTTTCCATGCTTCTTCTGGGTTCTGGCGGGCATGCTGGGCGTTGGTACAAAAGAATGTATAGGAATGGCTTGTTCTGCACTGTCGCAGGCTTCCTGGAAAAAGACAAGACCCGCGAAACTAGAAATTTTGCGCCAGATAAGACGGTCACGTGTCGATAAGCACTGAACGCTAAACTTTTTTTCCCGCCCAGGCATGGGGTGATGAAATACATACACGGGTATCACCAGCCAGCTTCTACAATTCCATCATTAATTCATTACGAAGTAATTTTCTATGAATGATTTTAGGTGAAAATAGCATAGTAGGCTATGGGTTTTATTAAAGGCTCATCATAATGTCTCCCTAATTATCTGACATATTTAGAGGGGTATATAAAGAACAACAGTAAATGCCCATAGGTACCTAGTCTAATGCTTTATGATCATTTCATACGACTCTTTGTTTACACAACAGCAGTATCTCAAACCCAATACTACATTACACCGAACCTCATTGAATTCTCCAACACAAGATGACTCTTATGTCTGAAGAGGCCACTTTTCTTCCTTCTCAAGAGAAGGTAAAAAGGGTTGCCTAACCCCGTCTCATGCTTTGTTTCACCGTAGGCCGGCAGTCCAAGTTCAACATCCCACCAGTTTAGTGTGTGGGGCCCGCTTACCTAACACAACGCCCAGGCTCCTCGGCATTGCATTGCATTGGCAGTCGAGATGAGCACCTGAATGATATCAGAACTTGGAAGACAGACCACCCTCAATAAAGCGGCTCAACGTTGGATGCCAACGCCCTGAACCGGCCATTGTTACCATCAACTCGGGCGTGTCGACGGCCCTCCACACCAAGACTTTGACCCTCGGATCGACGACCAACGACGACAATGAGCGGGCGAGTCCTTGCTGCAGGGCTGCGCCCTTTGTCGCGGCGGACTACTCTTCACCCCGTCCGACATTTGCACCGCCATACGGGCGGTCTCCTTCAGGCCGATGCTGCGATACGGGCCACCCGGAAACGGATGTGGCAGGGCGGCAACAACGCCTTCCATAATGCTGTCACCACTAGGAATGCCTCGTTTGTGAGGTTTCTACCCAAGCTCGTGGCCAAGTTCATCAGAGTGCCCGCAATGTTCGGCGGAGTGGCCATCGGGGCCTTTGCTTGGGTTCAATACCAGGCTGCTCGTACGTTAAATTAGCCTGCTGCTGCTGCTGTTGTTGTTGCCATCATACTGACCTATAGCGCAGAGGCCGGGACTTTTGCGGTGAACCTTTTCAACACGACCACCGATACCGTTTCGAGTGCAGCCTCCAGCCTCTTTGGTGGTGCTAAAGATATTGCCGACCAGGTGAACCGTGGTTGGGAAAACACCAAGGAACAAGCCGAATTGCCTGACTGGGTGAAGCAAATCCTCCGAATCCACGAAGATATTGGTACCGGTGGCTCCGGAGGCTCGGGTGGTGGCGGTGACCCAAAGCAGAGCAGAGCAGGTGCTGCAGCAGTTGTTGGAGCTTCTGCCGCTGCTTACGGCTATGAGAAATCGGACGAGGGCGATCCTCGAAAAGGCGAAGAGGCGGCCAAGGACGACCAAATGATGATACTGACCAAGAAGATGATCGAGATTCGAAGCATACTTCAGAGGGTTGGGCAGTCGAGCACTTTGACGCTCCCCTCTATTGTAGTCATTGGTTCTCAATCATCTGGCAAGAGTTCAGTGCTGGAAGCTATCGTTGGCCACGAGTTTCTACCCAAGGGATCCAACATGGTTACACGCAGACCGATTGAGCTCACGCTTGTCAACACTCCGTCCTCCAAGGAGGAGTATGGCGAATTCCCTGACCTGGGCTTGCGGCATATTACCGACTTTTCATCCATTCAGAGGACATTGACAGAACTCAACCTTGCCGTGCCAGATTCAGAGTGCGTCTCCGACGACCCCATTCATCTCACAGTGTATTCCCCGGACGTACCCGACCTTTCGCTCATCGACCTGCCCGGATACATTCAGGTTGTTGGACAGAACCAGCCTTTGCAACTGAAGCAAAAGATTACCGAGCTGTGTGACAAGTATATTCAACCTCCGAATGTGATCCTCGCCATCTCGGCCGCTGACGTGGATCTTGCCAATTCGACCGCTCTCCGAGCTTCTCGGCGAGTTGACCCTCGGGGCGAGCGAACCATTGGCGTCGTGACAAAGATGGATCTCGTTGATCCTGTTCGTGGTGCAGCCATTCTCAACGACCAACAATACCCTCTGAGGCTGGGTTACGTTGGCGTTGTCCCGAAGGCTCCCCAGAGTCAGGGTCTGTTCAAGATGGGTCATACAAATCTCATTACAGATATTGTCAAGAATGAGAATGCCTTCTTCTCCTCTCACCCGCTGGAGTTCGGCCCTGAGTCGGGAGTAAACGTGGGAACTACGACGCTGCGCAAGAAGCTCATGCATGTCCTAGAGCAGACCATGTCAGCCAGTTTGCAAGGAACGAGCAACGCCATCCGGCAAGAACTTGAGGAAGCTACATACGAGTTCAAGGTGCAGTATAACGACCGCCCGCTGTCGGCCGAGTCTTATCTTGCGGAAAGCCTTGACGCTTTCAAGCACTCATTCAAGCAATTCGCGGAAGAATTCGGCCGACCCCAAATGCATGAGCTCCTCAAGCAGGAGTTGGACCAAAAGGTTCTTGACTTGCTTGCGGCTAGGTACTGGAACAAGCCCATCGACGACCTATCAGCTGCCAAACCCGACATCGACACCTTGGCAGATCTGCCCAAGGCTGACCCTGACTCTCTGTACTGGCATCGACAGCTCGACGCTTCCACTTCCGCACTTACAAAGCTCGGTGTGGGACGCCTCGCTACGACAGCAGTTGCATCTTCCATTCAATCCCATATCGATGCCCTCATCAACCACTCAAGCTTTGCTACCCACCCCTTTGCTCGGCAGGCTATCATGGAAGCTGCCTCTACTATCCTCAACGAGAGGTTCTACAGCACAAGCGACCAGGTGGAAAACTGTATCAAGCCGTATAAGTTTGAAGTTGAGCTTGAGGATCGAGAATGGACCAAGGGACGTGACCATGTAGGTGGAGTTCTCAAAAAGGAGCTGCAAGACTGTGAGGCAGCCATGAAGCGCCTCGAGGATACCGTTGGAGGACGACGAAAACTGAAGGAGGTCATGGGCTTTGTCGACAAGGCGCGAAAGGGTGACATTGTGGTAGAGGGTGATGGACGAAGCGGCGCTGGCGGCTTCAGCGCAGCCCTCCTCGGCAAAGGTAAGCCAGCAACGAGATACTTATCAGACGATGGCTAATTAAGTTTTAGGACGCGAAGCTGTCTTCCTTCGCGACAGAGCTGACATCATCAAGATGCGCCTGCTCGCAGTCAAGTCCAAGCAGTGTGCCAACCTCAAGAACAAGTACTACTGCCCCGAGGTTTTCCTCGACGCTGCTGCTACCAAGCTGGCCTCGACTGCAGTTCTCTTCCTCAATGTTGAGCTCCTCTCAGAATTCTATTACAATTTCCCCCGCGAGCTGGATCTCCGCCTCGGCCGTCATCTTTCCCAAGACGAAATTGAGAAATTTGCTAAGGAAGACCCTAAGATTCGCAGACACCTTGAGGTTATTCGCCGAAAGGAGCTGCTTGAGCTAGTCCTTGAGAAGATGGAAAGTCTACGACAGCTTGACGGGCGTGAGCGCGAGCGCATGGCAGGTGGCTCGAGGAGGGAGTCGAAACGCGGTCGTTGGGGACTATTCTAAGCCACAACGCCGTACCATGAGATATGATATCACATAGGGAGTTGAAGGAGTTGACTGCTTGGTCATTGGATTTTAGATTTTCTGGCTGTTCTGGCCTGGACGAGATGAACCTGGTGGCTCGGAAAAGGCGGTTGTCCCGGGATGCTCAGGCTGTCTTCTCCGTCTCACTGCCTGTGTCTTCTCTTGTTCCTCTGCTAAACCAACTCAAGGGAAGCAAGATGGCGAGATCCAAGAGAGCGAGCGCATTGAGCGACGTTGTAGATAGATATGCTTTCGTTGCGAGCAAAGGATACCCTCCTCATCAAAAATGACTATACCACTTCCACTCGAAGTTAACATCAGCGTAACCATTCCTTAAAATTACCCCCGTATTAGGTCAAAGCTTGTTCAATCCTCTTCATAATAGCATCTAGAACTTCATCTAAGGTACTTGATAGTCTTACCTAGGTACTTTCTTATAGCTTTGTACTTGCTATATCATAAGGATATGTTGATGCTTCCTAATAATAATCATAGCTGTAGACTAACTGAGGTGGAAAGGCGTATTTGATGGACACCTTGGTCTCCGATCACCGCTAACATGGCTATCCTTATGAATGTTCGTAATAGTGCGTTTGTCTATTGATCGAAAGGGCCATCCGTCGTGCCAAGCTAATACTCATTATATATATATATATCTACCCACCTCTTGAATCAGTCGCCCACACTCATGTACTCCCATCAGTGCTCATCTGCAGCGTCACCTCCCATCGAACGCTACCGCCATGACCATAGCCTTCACCCAGTCGATTCTGAATCAGAGCCGAGATACGGTTGCGCAACTTGCTAATTGACATTTCATCATAACCCTTGGCCACGCTTAACTTGAGATTGGCCATGCAGAGCCCGTAGTGGACTTGCCAGAACTGAGCGTCGTTAATTGCAACGATGCTGGGTTCCGTCTCAATCTCCCGAAGGACGGCGCTGACACCATTGTTACCACCGTTGCCACCATAAGACATAAGCAACATGAGGCCCTGGGCCACGGCAAGGCGCATGCCAAGGACGAACATGGCGAATGCGATGACAGCGCAGATGAGGCGGTCAAGCCAAGTGTAGAGGGCGATAGAGAGGAGGGGGAGCAGGGCAATGAGGGCGGAGAATGATAGCGTAAGGAAGTGGAAGGGATTGGAGAGGACACTGGGGAGAGAGGCAAGGTAGGAGACGCGCATGATCTTGGCGATACGGGCGTGGTTTCGAAGGCCGTATGCCGAGACGAGGGTGCTGACCATGGCGGCGGCAGAGACTAGGTCAATTGAGCCGTCTGGGCCTTCGTGGCCGTGCTCATGGTGAGCCTCATGATTACCCAGAGATTCAAGAAAGTGCTTGAGAGTATGGGAAACGAGATCGAAGCCACCAAAGAGCAGGAAAATGGACATGGCAAAGCCAGCCAGCACCTCTGCTCTCTCCAGGCCAAAGGGATGGCGGATACTGCTGCGACGCCAGACCTCAAAATTGCCAAGGACGTCAACCATGACGCAAACAGCGGCACTACCAGCATCAAAGAAGACAAGATGAGAGAGCGCTGTCGTAGCGAGCGAACCCTCGGAGCGGAAGAAGACGTATGTGGCCACAGCGAGATGGCACATGCTCCAATAGCAGTGGATGCGCTGGTCTTTGGTCATGCTCTTCCATGCCTCACGAGCGGTGGGAATGGGGAGTGAAGCTGGGAGAACGGGCGGGGGCCTTTGAGGCGGTTCCTTGAAGATCTGGTGCTGGGAGGATATGCTACTGTGCTTGTACCGATGGCCACGACGTTGTCCAATATTCTACCAGAATGAGCGTTAGCACCAGCGCAAGGGAAGCGACATTACCCGGGGCAGCATCGACATACCGACTTGACAGGAGCAGTGGATATCACTTGTGTTTGGAAGTTAAAGGGATTCTTGGCAGAAGCGGCGGAAGCGTCGCCGGGCTCGTCGTCGACGCCCATCGTAGGGAGTGATAGGGAGGATGAAGACGCAGTGGCCGATGGAGGGAAGAGGAGGTTCGCCGTGGACGAGTTGCGCAGAGCCGCGTCGCTGTTGAGCTGACGCTGGATAGCTATGGATTCGGCGGCAGCGTCGTCACCGTGGATACTTATATCAATGATCGACTTGCGCTTGTTCTCGCAGGTGTCGTCGTCGCTGTCGCCGTGGACAACGAGACTCGGCGGGGCGGGGATCTGAGATTGAAGAGGACGAGCACCCGGATAGTCCGACATATGATGCTGCTTTCGGTAGAGCGAGGCTCTGCGTTTCCCTAGGCTCGGCCGACGAGTCGATTGGGAATGTTGCGGGTTCGTTAGAGGCTGAGAAATTGTGTCATGGACCTCGTTTGACTTTTTGGCGCTGGCGGTTGCTGGTTTCGGCGAAGGGGAGCCGCGTCTTGAGGAACAAAGAGGCGAGGTGGAATGCGTTGACGTCGCGAGATCGCTGATATTGGGTGGATTAAGGCCCAACTTTCAGGGGTACGCCAGCAGATGCAGGGGGTTACAGGGGACCAGCGTTGCGCCTAAGCCACATCCCCGTACCCGCTGGGAGGCGGCACAGGCACCTGGAGCTCAGTGCGACGGCCCGCTAGATAAACTGCTTAGCGGGGAAACACGCCTATCAAGTGCCTCCATACGAACAGGTAGCGTGCGTTTCGAAACATGTGTGGCGTCGACCGCTCACAAGCCTCATTTGAAGACGTCGTCATCTCCATCGTGGCTCTACTCTGGCTTCAATGTTCTTAACTCAACATCAATCACGACATAGACTACGAAGACGACGGGGGCCGTGTAGAGGTCATGCAGAGGTCCTTCTTGCACCAATAATGTCAGTTTGCGGCACGCATCTGCGGCCGTAAATTTGACCTTTCTGAGACGATCGCCGTTAGCCGCCTCCCGACTATCGTTCGCTCGAAGCTCACCACAACGAACCTCAACATCCGCGCTGCCCTTACTGTCGTCCTAAACGCCCGCTGCCATGGAGGAATCGCCCCGAAATAAGCGCGATGTCTCACCCACGCCGTCTCCTTCTCATCGTCGGGCTCCATCGAACTCGAGCGTCCTCTCCAAGTTCCCCTTTTTAAGGACATCGCCAGAAAAGCGCCAAGATCACGACAATAACGCTGTTGACGACAATGCTCCCACAACTGCTTCCCGTCCAGCGCCGCGGCCGTCTGCGAGCATAATTCAGCAACAGAGAACGCGCCGACGAAGGGGATCTCTTCGAAAAGTTGCATTGTTAGGCCGAGGAGCGCAGCGCGAGCGACGAGAAAGCAGACCACTCAGTATTGATACCTCACATGCCGCCGCATATGGCCTCGATCCTACGCCCATTCGAACAGAAAGTCCGACGCAGATTGAGGCTTTGGACCTAAACGCTACCCCAGAAGACCGGTCACGCACGTCGATCGAAGGATTTATACCTCTCCCAAGTGGTCTCGGCACATCATCTCCACTCCCTCGAACGGACTCCATATCACAGTCGGTTGCGCATACAGCATCGCATGCAGACCAGGATGGCGCATCATATACATCAACAGATGAAGAGGACATGCTTCAGATTCCAAGGGGTTCAGCGGCACTCCGACAGGGACTATCCATGTCTCCAGGCCCGGACTCGTACTTTGGCAGTTTAGGCTCGCCTGCTTCCCAACAACGAAGACGTTCAATCCACCGAGCCAAGTCGCCCTTGTCGTTCAGTGGGCTCTCGACGAACACGCTACCGACGCACGAGGACTGGGACTACGCGGATACAGAATGGTGGGGGTGGGTGGTGCTGTGTGTTACATGGTTCGTGTTTGTCATTGGGATGGGCTCCTGCTTCGACGTCTGGAGCTGGGCATGGGATGTGGGCAAGACGCCATATGCACCACCGGAGCTTGAGGATGACCCGACCCTGCCGATTGTGGGATACTACCCAGCATTAATTATCTTGACTGGCGTTATGGCATGGGTATGGGTCGTCGTAGCCTGGGTTGGGATGAAGTACTTTCGGCACGCCAAGATCAGCGGTGATTGAGCGGCTGTTTCGCTCCTCGCTTACGCTTAGATACGCGCGCTGAGCACCCCATGCTCCTCCAAGACTGGCCCAGGTAGCTATCGATGCTGTCAAGGTCATTTATGACAGCGTATCAATTTGAAGCCAGACGCTCTCATAGGTGTCCAGAGTTCCAACAGCGTCGCCAGTCCCCGCTCTCTGCCCCGTCTACTGCGTCTTAGTCTGCATAGAGCTAAGCACGTCAAACAAGGGGCTGAATGAAGCTGTTGGTCGATTAATTGTTGGTTGCTGTACACTTCCAATTTGGTATAAGATGCAGAACGCTTGTTGGAGCATGCCCAAAGTTAAGCGCCAGTTCGGCGGCAACACACGCCAGGGCGTCCAATCAAGATGTGCCCAGGTCCCGCCAGCGCTTTGATTGATGGCGCCGTGGCTCTCTACAGCGGGGTCCGGCAAGCCTCAATTGCGGAATGACGATTGAGTCAAAGGGAGTTGCAGACGTTGGTCGAGTCAAGCTGAAGACTTTTGTCTCGGCAGGGTCAAAGCAAGATGCGGAGCAGCCGATTCAAGGTTTTTGCCTCCGCAAAGGACGAACAGGCGCTGTCTCTGCAACGATGTCGAGGGTTCCAACGACGACGTATCAGCGTCGTTGGGATAGGCCCGACGGCGGGTAAACGTGCGTCACTGTCATCTGCCTCTTGGGGGTTTGGCTTCTGAACGGGCGTACCGGTGGCAAAGCTCGAGTCGTTTTACTAGCAGCTGCAGGAGGATAGGGGATGACCAGTGTAGGTATGTATCCGTAGGTATGGAAAAGAAGTAGAAAAAGACGTTTGGATGCAGTGCAGCCTCAGTGTCAGTCAGCAACAGGGTACCTCGGAGACAGACCAGGGTAAGACAGATGGAATTTCCAACCAGCCCCGAGATTATCAGTGCTTGCTTGATGATCGCTGACTTGGCAAATTCTCCGATACTGATCAATCGAGAACGCTTTGTCACGTTGTGCCGCGTGCCGCGTGCCTCGTGCCTGACTCAGCTTTTTGAGCGATAAAACGGTGATGTGCATGAAGCGATCGACAAGACGATTCCCAAGAACGTCGTCGTTGCAAGACGGCTTGGGGAACATCGAGAACTCGCCTGCCCCGACGCCAACCATGATTTGCCTGACACGAGCATTGACACTGTGGCACTCTGTGACTCGGGCCAGTAGGATCGGGACTGATTAGTTGCTGAAAGTCACAATGCGTGAGGAGACGTGGGGGGGCGTCTGTGCCAGCTGCGAAGGGAAATCCAGAACGTGCTGAGAACCCGGACGGAAAAGACGCTTGGCGTCCCAGCCCAAGCAACACAGCACAGCGAAGCGCAGCACACACCCCCGTGCCCTGTCACGTTCTTCCCCCTCAAGTCGGCCCACGGTCAGTCATGGGGGAGAATCGGTCTGCTTTTATTATCTCTAGCAGCTAGCCAACGTGACGTGACATTTAAGGAGGGACGAGCCTCATCTCAAGGGATGGATGGGTTGGGTGGAAATGTGTGGTCTCGTGATCATATCAACTAGGTAGCGAGAGGAGAAGTGGTAGAAGCGAGATGGGGCATTTCGAGATGGAATGGAATTTGGCCGTGGCATCTCTGGTTGAAGAAAGGAACAAGGGAAAAAAGGTGCGGTAGCCTTTCTTTTTTCCTTTTAATGTTACAACGTCGGGTTTCACCTGCATACAAAGCAAGCCACTGCATCAGAACGGCCGGACTGCTTCTCGTATGGAACTCAAAAGTTTCATGCGAGTGATAATCTCAGAGTTAGCCTAAAAACCACGTCGCAAAGCTTCACGGAGCTCCTCCTTCAACGACGTCTGACGGCTGTGCGTGCGTGCTCACGTCAGTGCCCGTCAAGGTTGTCTCGTCCATCTCCAGTTTATAAAGGTAGCTGCCATGTTAGTCCGTGTCTGGCTCAAGTCTCACAGCCTCTTCCTTGAGGTGGCTTCCGCCGAAACCCAAGGGTGGCCTATTGTCACCCTTTGTTGGCTGTCGTTGGTCGGGCCCGGTGCTCTGGGAAAAACCCTCAGGGAATGAAGCTTGAGGATATTCCCGGGAGTCGGATCCGAAGCCAGCCATGGTGAGAAAAAAAAGAAAGAAGGACCCTGCAAGAAAGATGAGAGGGAGAATGGAAGGGAGATCGAGCCCTTGTCACGCCTGAAACATTTCCACCAGTGGCCATAATCAAAATCAAACCACCAAAGAGCCCAACCTCACTAGGAGCAGCACCAGCCGCCGGGTGTAATAAGGGATTGACTGCCATCTCGGCTGCTGTCAAAGGTATCCGTACTTGGATGAGCTTCATCAGTCTCTTTTGGTTGGTCATTACTCGGACTTGCTCAGCTCTTTTACTAGCACTGCTGCACTCTGCTCGGGTCATTCATTCGCCATCGCGCCGCCTCGTTTGCCATCCATCCGTTTATCCATTCATCTATCTTGCTGATGATCCACAATCCATCCACCCGCAGAAGAACCACTGGTGAAGGAGGCGAGTAAACAGCAGAGGAGCGATCAAGTACGGAAAAGATTTCTAGCGAGAAAAGAGACAAAAGACTGTCTGTCTCTGCAGCGGTACCTATCTATGCTCTCTTGGCTGTTCAGCTTCCCTGTCCCTCTCTTGTTGTCTCTTCTCCCTCATACATTGTGCTCCCTACACCTCATCGCCGTCAACCGCGTCCATCACCCTCGCTGCTGAGAAACCACCAAGGGAAGCTGCCCATTGGAATCCATCTTTGCAATATTCCAATCTCGGCCTGCTTTACCTCAAAGAGGTAGAGGTACCAAGGCTGCCCGTGTCTCTCCACCGCCACACACGCACACCAGCGCACGCCTGGAGAACACACAGACCCTCCCCCATTTCTCCCGCCCAGAGGCCCCAAAGAGGACACCCCTGGTGCGCCGCCTAATTCGGTCTCCCCTACGCCTACGGCCTGGCCTCCCCTACTACGCTCTACCGAGCCTGGGCTTCCAAAACCCGCCTAAAACCAAACCAGCCTCTTCCTCCTCACTCGCACTCACTCCCTCACAATCCTCTCCTCTCCCCCATCTCCCATCATCTTCTCTTTTTCCGCCGCCGAGAGCCGTTTCAACGCCATCTCAGAAATTCCCTCCATCTCCATCCTCACTCGTCCTTTTTCTTCTTGTACGTATATACCGTCTTCCCTCCTCGACTCGAGCCCTTCGGTCACGGAACCGTCCCCTGCATCGCTCGCGAGCAATCCTGCGCCTATCCGCTCCACCGCGTCACGACCCGTTACGATAGCCTCAAAAAAACTTGTTCGACTCGCTCTTCTTTGGCCAGTCCCCCATCGAGGGGTTTGTCCAGAGCGTTCTCCATCCTCGTCCGCCATTGTGTCGCCCCATTCCCGCCGCGAATCTGGCTCGGCTGCCTTGTCATCAGGCTCCTGGTCGCCACGCCACCCCGACATTTGGGTCCTTGAATAATCCCGCCCGCCTCGTCCCTCGATTGCCTCGCTCTTCGGTATCCGGCCATCGCCATCAACCGCAATCATGAGGGAAGTCAACTTTAGTATTCCCAACGTCAACAAGGCGTCCGTCGGTATTACCACCGCCCTATACGATCGACGGGCCCTCGATTGTACCTCCACTCTCCCCCTCATCAACTCCCTCAACCATCTCGCCTATCTCACCACCTCGTCTGCTCGCATCCGCGACATCCTCACCGTCGATGGCGGCATCGAGCGTCTTGTCTGCATTCTGAAGCAGGGCCGCAGCAAGGATATGATGGGCATGTGGAAGTGGAACTTGGCCTTCCAGTGTGTCGTCAATATCGGCGTTCGAGGCACGGAAAACGTCCGCACCCGCGTTGTCGAGGCCGACATGGTTCCCGTCATCGCTACCATCCTCGACAATTACATCAAGGCCATCGACAAGTGCCGTGAAAAGGCAGAGGAGGCCAAGCAGAAGCAGATTCACGACCACCACCACCGCCACCGGAGTCACGAGCATCGCTCGGGCCCCAAATCTTCATCCGCCAATAACTCGGCGTCCTCATCCGCATCATCATCCTCCGCTGCCGCTGCGTCTGCTCCGTTTGGCCATCGCTCCCTTCCTCGTGTCGATGGCGCTGACCAACGGTCCCTTCGCCGTCACGGCCCGCCGCCGTCCATTGACGTTTCAGCCACCTACGCCGGCCCATCTACCGCCGCTCCTCAGCCCCTACCTCAACAACCATTACAGCAACAGCCCCTAGATGCTGCTCTGGCGACCCCTCAGTATCCTCTTACCGCTCCTGACCGTGCCGCCTCCTACACCCCGACCCGTCACCAGAGCTTGAGGGGCTTCGAGAGCCGTCACGCCACGACCTCGGCTCCCCGTCAGACCATGCAACCCCTTGCAACCGCAGTCCCAGCTACCGAGACCGTTGAGGGTTTTGTGAGACCCGTTCGTGATGTCGACCGCCTTGCTTCGATGGCCCCATTTGGTCCCACCGATTTGGCCTCCCAACCGACGTCCCCAACGACGCCCTTACCGCCGTCTCAGATGCGTTCACCTACCGTCCGTCCGGCCTCAGCTCTGGGACCCTCGGGTCGATCCCGCAGACGCCCTTCGATCCGTCATCAGAACTCGACGGCCGATGCCGATGACATTAACGGAGACAGCATGCCTTCGGACGAGTCTCCTGAGGCTGAGATGACGGGCACCGACAACATGCAGTCTGCCGTTGGCATCCAGGACATTACTATGGAAGATGGTGATGCCATGCTCGCTGGTGCGGCTCTCGATCTGGCCACGCCAACTGTCTCGGAGACGCACCAGGAGGCCAGCACCTTTAACATCACCCACCGTAGTCCCATGGACGGCAGCATCACCAATGCCAACACTCCTACTCCAGTCCCGCCGATTGGGCTGTCACCTAACCGTCCCGCCATGACGACCCCCCCGCAGCCTCCCATGCCCTCCACGACCGTACCTCGATATCTCCTCGACCGTCACTTTGTCCCGAACCCTCAGATGCTTGCCGCCATGCCGCGAGAAGAGGATGTGCTCATGTCTCTCCAGCTTCTCGCCTATGTCTCCAAGTATTGCGGCCTTCGCTCCTATTTCCAGAAGAGCCATCTCGTTCCTCGCCTCAAGATTGGTAAAGAACTAGCTGTGCTCGATGGGGAGGAGCAAGTACCTGAGGAGTATGACGAGGACGCCGACGACGAAGAGTATCTGCTACCCAACGACTTCAACCTCTTCCCGCTTGTTGAAAAATTCACGGTTCGTTACCACAGCACCGATATGCAATATTGGGCCGGCGTTGTCATGAGAAATCTTTGCCGCAAGGATGACACTCGTGGAGGCATTCGCCAGTGTGCCTACTACCAGTGCGGCAAATGGGAGGAGTACACCCGTCAGTTTGCCAAGTGCCGCCGTTGTCGACGGACCAAGTACTGCAGCAAAGAGTGCCAGAAGAGTGCCTGGGCTTTCCACCGTCATTGGTGCGTAGCGGCCACCCAGTAGGATGGCCGCCTACCACTTTCACACGGTGATCCGTGTCAGCATCAACTGGGCGCAATCTACGGCATCGATGCTTGTTTTCCAGTCTTCTTCCAAGGGTTGCAAATGCATTGCACAGCAAAGCGTGTCATGAGCGCATGGCGTTTCCTCTCGATACCACTGGTTTTTGTCTTCTCTCTTTTCACGGGCGTCTACGGGCTGGGCATCAATGGTCGTTGGGTTTAGGGCATTATCACATGTCATTGCACTTTGAAACTTTGTTTCCTTTTTGTTGGCCTTTTCATTCGACTTCTTCCTCACCCTTGGAGGCTTGCTTTTCTAATTTATTCCTCATTGATGGTTGGGAGCCGCTCAGAGATCTTCAAGTCTGGGCCTCTTCTTGCCGCAGGCGGGCATTCAGCAGACGACGGCGATGCCCGCCATGTATATAGATACTTTTGATTGCCGGCGGCCCTTGGAGGGCATCACTCTCGGGGGCATGGAAACTGGATATGACTGATGACGGAGAACTATGGGAGGAGCGATTGAGCATGGAGAGAGGTTTCTTTCGCAGGGTCTACTGCGTAAATTGACTCGGTGGGTGTTGGCGGGTGTGTCCAACGGCGTTGGATGGACGGTCTCTTGGTTGATGAAATGTCCTGGAAAAAGGCTTCATCATCATGGGCGTCAGACTGCGAGGACAGGTGCAGTCGCTACTCAGAATCTTCTACATATTCCTTTGGGTATAGATGAAATGACCAATGAATTCAAACACTCGGTGCTGCTTTTGGCTGTGAGAATCGTCATGACTGATGAGTAGGGTTCTGGCGTAAACTACACGTCTAACAGACTGAGCATTGAGCTTGAATAGGTTGAAGCTCAGACAGAAGGGACTATTATCAATGAGAATGATTGCTTCGTAAATTCGAGGTGACGAGAAAACAATGTGAATAGTGACCAAACGGTTTCGATTTACACGTAAGAGGACCCGAAACGCCAGCCCTTCTCCTTCATCTCCGACCTTTTCTGTCAATGCGAATGCCTCACACACTTGATCTCCTTTGGCAAGTTGGTCTATCGCCCCCAACTCTCCTCTAGATGCCATATGTCTTACCGAGCACCCATGGCCTTCCTCCTCGCCTTGCCAGGCCGCGACTTGGCGACCTTGCCGCCGCCAGACTTCATCTTCTTGGCGTTGAAGCCGCTGAGGTCGCCCGAGCTGATGGCGTCGCCCGACTTTGCGTGGCGCTTCTTGCCGCCGAAGCCGTACTTTTCGTTCTTCTTTGCCCGCTTGTGGTTGACGGTGCCGGAGCCCGCGCCAACCTGACCGCGACCGGCGCCGGAGCGCTGGTTGTGCTTCTTCATCTCGCTCTCGACACCTACATCGAAGAGGTCGGCCTCCTTGGTACCGAGGTCGGCGCCGCCAGTTTCTTGACGCTCTAGGGGAAAGTATTAGCAAATTTTTACAGGAGATGAAAAGGGTTGAACTTACTTCGCTTGAGAGTCTTGATCTTCTCGAGGGTCTCGCGCTTGGCCTTTTGTCGCTCCTGGAGCTTGGCAACCTGGACCTGCTTGCCGAACTTCTTCAGATCGCGCAGCTTGCGGGCCTCGGCGGCGGCCTTCTTGTTGGCAGCCTCCTCTACGAGCTTGGCCTTGACCTTTTCCATGTGAGCGTCCTCCTTGACCATCTCGGCGAAGTAGTCCTTGGGGCGGGAGAAGGGGACACCCTCTGCGCGGAGGAGCTTGCGGCCTTGCCGAGCGGCCTCGAGGCTCTGGGAGTAAAAGGCGAGCTCGCGCTGGAGGTCATCGGAGACGTCGGGGATGGATGCTGAGGTTTCGGTCTGGCTCAGCACGGACTGGTGGGTGGCGAAGGGGACGGACTTGTCGGTGGGGATGGAGATGCGCTTGAGGGCGGCGAGGAGGGCTGTGGTGTTGTTGATGGTGAGGCGCTGGTGGGGGATGAGGTCTTCCTTGTCGGCGTCGTCGAGATCTTCGAGGTCAGACATCGGGATATCTTCCTCATCCTCCTCCTCTTCATCCTCGTCGTCCTCTTCTTCTACCTTCTTTGCAGACTTCTTTGTCGCGGGTGAGGCGTTCTTTTTTGACTTGCGGGGAATCTTCTCCTCGAGCTCGATTGACGAGTCTGAGTCGTCGCTGTCGTCGATGCCTTCTAGGTCATACTGGTTCTGGTTAGTGTTTTGCTCAAAGTTGAGCTTGTTGCCCAATTGGGAGTGAATACGAACCCCCTTTGTCTCCTCCTCGTCATCCTCATCCTCGTCAATCTCGGCGCCGCCATCTTCGACATCCTCCTCCTCGTCGGCGCTTGATTCTTCCTCTTCAGATGCCCCGCGACCAGCAGCCTTGTTGCGCTTCTCGGCCTCCTTCTGTTTCCGCTTCAACTTGAGCTTCTTGAAGTCGGTGCCCTTCTCCGCGGCCAGGGCCATCTTAAGCTTGCTCTTGGTGACCATGTTTGCGGTGAATTCGACGGTTGCGCGTGTGTCTTTGGTGGGCGCTTTTCTTGAGAGCTGGGCGAGCAAATGTTAGCGCTACTGGGAAAAATCTCCAAATTCTGCCGCGGGATGTGGTTCACCGCCCTGGACTTTTTTTAGTGGGTCGTGCAGGCGCCTGCAGGTTCATGCCAATTTCCTAATCGGGACTTGGATTCTTTCTAGGGTAACGTAATGGAGGCGTTGGATATAATTGTCTGTGATAAAATACAACAAGTCCAAGTCAAAGGGAGGGTCTTGATATGGATTAAATAAAGATGAATTATCATTGTGTGTGAGCTTTCTTTCTAGCATTCATGGTTGAGTCACGGTCTAAACAATAAAATTCATCACAATGGCATTCGGGAATCAAACAATTTGTTCGTCCAAAGGCTTGTATTGAAGAAGTTTCAAAAAGTGAGGTATGTATATAAAAGCCACCCCGATGTCATCCATCTGTTTATAGCCCACCCGAGTCCATCTTGCGCTTGATGTACCCAGGCAGCCTGTGGTGTAAAATAGCTTCCGGATGTCGGCGTCCCTTCATCCAGAGCCGGTAATAAAAAAGTAAACAAGCCAATGGTATTCCTCTCCTCCCCGATGTCATTCGCGTTCCCCCATTGTAGTGAAAGTGAGTACTGTGCGACCGTTGCTTTGCGTGCATGAATTTGTCGAGTCGGAGAGCCCAGAGCTGGGTGCAAGTCTTGTCAAATCACCAGCCCATGGGCTCAGAAAGCATCGCTTCCAAGCCAGAGAAGGGGCAAACTGAAGGGCTTTACATGATAGTGCAGCCAAGAGGGTAGCCTGGAGTCTGACCGTTGGCAGCAGGCTTGGCCATGACATTGCAGCCGAGGGGATAGCCGGGAGTCTGGCCGTTGTTGGCGGGCTTAGCCATGACGCTGCAGCCAAGGGGGTAACCGGGGGTCTGGCCGTTGGTGTTCTTGGAGGAAGGCATTCTGAAGGCTGGGGTTGAAAGACTTAGAAAAGTCAGAGAGTGTTCTGTGTTGAGAATGGTGGAAAGAGTGTTGTAGAAGTGAATGTTTGTTGTGTGTTGAGGACGAGAAGATTTGAGCTTCGGGGGAGCATGAGGTGCTCTTTATACTCGAATTCGACACCTGCTTGGAGTTTCTCATGGCCTCCATGATGTTGGAGCGAGCGTGTAAGTCGTATGGAGATGCGACGTTGGCTGTGAGGCCTGTGATCCGTGCGAGATGTCTTAATATTGTTCTCCGAGTAGTGTTGTAAGTGGACAAAGATCAAGGCTAGCCACCGCCGCTTGGCAGACCTTCTAGAAACTTACCCCTAAGCCACCCGAAATGTTAGTGCTAACCAGAAATTGTTTGTGTTCCTGAGAGTGACAGGTGAAGTCGTCTTGTGATGCACCAGGATACCAGACGCACAGATCCGAAGACCGGGGTTTCTTTGTAGAAGCTTAATATTGTTGTTTTCTTGATATTGTTCTTCCTTGCCACGGATATTTACTCATACGGCCCAAGCCGTTGCAACTAGACCAAGGTTCCAACGTTCTGCAATAGCCTAATCCCGCTCAGAAGCGACTGAATGGCAGCCTTGTCTTGTTAGTGCGGGCATGAAGTGAAGCAAACCGGATGACTTACCATTTACCCTTTAGTGTGATAACCACCCAAGGAGAGCCCGCCTCATCTACCTCCTTATCCACCGTAGTCGAGAAGCAAATGGCACTCATGATGCCGTCACCAAATTTCTCGTTCAATATCGCCTTGTAGGCATAGCCGTAGTTCTGCACAATTTCATACAGCCGGTAAATGAGAGGCTCAACTGGGGGCATGGGGCCGGCCTGGCCGCGGTTAGGGAACCCCGTCATCTGTGCTTCCAACGTCTCTTTGGGCAAGTCTAGCAGCTCTGAAAGGCGATTGATGTCCTCAGGTGAGGCTGTTGCTTGTCCATAAAACAACGCCGCACAGGCAACCTCGCTCCGGTCGAGGTGCTTTGCGATTGTCTCGAAGCTCAGGCTCTTGGCAGCTTTGCCATCAAAGAGCATCTTGGAGTAGGCCGGAAGCCTGTCGGCGACCGTCGACTAGTTGGCGAGGAACTGGCATGAGCGCAAACTCTCACACAATGGGATCACGGCCATCTTACATCGAGGGTTGCGATACGTCCTTCGTTTGCCATGGCGGTGTAGGGAGGGGTTATGGTGTGCGGTACGATTGTTGTTCTCAGAGGGTAAAGAGCAGAGATGTCTGTCCGAGAACTCTTGAGCGGTCTATCAAGTCACACCGGAGACGTTTCCCTTCCTGATCAACTTGCGGGGTTGTGCTCTATGACGTGTCACGGGTGCACTGATATGTATGGGAACTGGATTCGGGGATAGCCCGGAGAATCGGAGTCCGCTCGTTCGAGAAGGAGAGATGGCGGATCTCTGTGGAAAACACCAATATTCGCTCCACGATCCCGCTATCGGTCGATCCGACTGGCCCCGTCGCTGATTGATACGATGCTAGCAACCTCACTTGACCAAGCGTCCTCGTTTGGCATATACGTTCCTGGCCTCCACCAGGTCGTCGACGTTGAGGATATCAACCCCTTCATCCAGTAGAGTACCCCAGAGTTGATTGCGTACGTCAATCGGCCAGTACGGCATTCCCCAGTATCGTACCTTGAGCCCTCGGTCGTGGGCCTTGGCGATATGGTCTCGCAGTTTCGCGAGTTGTGTCGGCTTAAGTCCACCAAGACCAACGGCACCGATTGTTTCGTCAAATGAGACGCTGGCATAGTATGAGTTTAGGGTACTGTATATCCCTTCATCAAGCTCAGCGAGCGGCGCATCCAAAAAGACGTCGCGCGACGGGGTATCCTCGTCTACCATGCGGATTTCGGTCTCGCCAGTTCCCACGACCGTGATGGGCCTAGAGATAAAAGTGTTGTTTCTAACATGGCTGAGCCATCCCTTTTGACGCAGCGGCTCCAGCTTTTCCAGCAGAAGCGACCAAGCAATGTCGGGTTCTGACTTCAAATCCACCAACAAGACTAGTGTCTGGCTTGGTTCGCGATCATATACGCCTCGAGGCGGAAGAGCCGGATTATTAGCCGAGTTTTTGGTCTGGAGCAGTTCAATGAGAGGTTGAATGTACATGGATGACAGAGACCGGTCGGTGGAAAGGCTTCCCAGGTTGTGCCCGACGTAGAGCTCACCCTGAACGGCCCAGACATCGGCTTCAACCCCAACACAACCAGCAAGGATGGCCGAGTGCAAGGGAGTTTGCCTCCAATAGTCATTGTGTGAGTGACAAGGAATTGGAAGCGTCGAGTCAAGTCCGGGAGTAAGGCCGTCCACTGAACTGCCTGCTTTTGGATCTAGCTCCCGAGGCCAAAACATAGGTGTGATGGTGAGAACGAGGGACAGCACAAGAGCCATGGTGCTTCTCACAATTAGTAAAGAAAACGTAGAAAAAGAAATCAAGTCGAAACTTGCCTCAAAGCCGCCCCTACCATGCCCAAGGCGAGGACATAGGGGTTTGTTTTGGCGGTCAGACCTCTTGTAGCGTTATTGGCCACATCGTGGGTTTTGTTATCACGAGAAGTCATGTCTCGTCAAAGACAATCTATAGATATATCATGAGACTTTGACAAACGCTCGTGGTTTGGTTTAGTTTGCTGTCGTTGGTCTTATGAATGATTAACAAAGAAGAGTCTTGGGTGTGGAATGACAGAGGCACATGCCTGGGTGCCCTGCCATCCAATCATAGGCCGGGATTCAGAGGAGGACCACCCCACGACCAAGAGTGAATTGAATCATCTTCAGGTTCTTGCCTGTAAGTTGGAATGTTGTCTTTCAATAGCTTCTGTGATTGAAACTCTTTTGACCTCTCCCTCCAGTCTAGCTTCTTCGGAGATACTTTGGTCAATCCGTCCGTTCTCTATCCTTCCTCGGAACCTCATCTGTGTGCGCTGACCAACATAGTTCTTCCTAGACAAATTAGTCGGCATCTTGACACCAAAATAACCATGTGGTTTGCTTGATATGCATACTAGTGCCGCTCCGAGAATGGAGTGTGTGGTGTTTCCGGACGAGTCTGAATCTTGGAGACGGATGGTACGGAGTATAATCCCGACACTCGGCCGAGACGGATAGACAAGTGCCAAGGGTGTGGGTGGAGACTTGACAGACTGATAAGCTACATGCATCGCTGATAAGAGAATTTTTGGGCGACTTCAGCACTCACCAGCCTGCCACCAAGACGACAACGAGATCGCAGCGCAGGTTACACTCCCAATTAAACGAGGACAGGGCAAAACCCACGCGCCATTCAGTCTCGGATTAACTGTATCTTCTGTCAGCACCAGCCATGCCTCACAAACACAAGAGAAAGAGGGGAGACGATGAAGCAGAGTACGTTTGACACCCTCTCGATTCCTGCGAATGCGCTTCTGACCCTCACACCTGCAGCTTCAATCTTCCGCCGTCCCAAAGAGCACGACCCCTACCAGTCGGATCGAAAAACGGCACAGTAGGCAAGGATGGTCAGCAAAAAGGGAAGAAGGGCAAGAAGGGACGCAAGGACAACGATGCCCCGCGAGCGTTCAGGCGGCTCATGGCTGTCGCGCATGGCAAAAAGGTGCGGTCAGGACTCGATGACGGAACCACCGACAAGCCGACCAAAAAGGAGACATCAGAGGAGCTAAAAATTCGACCCGGAGAGGATCTAAGATCCTTCGCCCACAGAGTAGATGCGGCGCTACCCGTGGCAGGACTCACAAAGAAAACGGTGGTCAAGGACGGCAAGGATGAGTCTGGCCTCAAAGTCTACCGCACGAGGAAGGAAAAGAAGATGCACAAGCTCTACGATCAGTGGCGTGCCGAAGAACGAAAGATCCAGGACCAACGTGAGGAGGAGGCCGATGAAGCAATTGGACGAGAGCTCGACGAAGATCCTACGGGTACCACGGCGCTGGCCATGGCGGAACTCAACGAGGCGACGAGCAAGAGATCCCGGCGGAAACGTGGCAAGGTCGACGATGATCCGTGGGCGGAGCTGAAGAAGAAGAGGGCGGAAGCCAAGATTTCACTGCATGACCAGGCGCAGGCACCGCCAGAACTAAACAAGAGCACGTCACGGCAGCTCAAGGTTGGAGATGCCACGGCTGATGTCGGCAATATCCCCAAAGCCGCGGGCAGCCTGAAGCGGCGGGAGGAGTTGCAGGAGGTTCGAGCCGACGTTATGGAGGCGTATCGGAAAATTCGAGAACATGAACAGGCAAAGTTGATGCGCGCATAGCCAATGGAGTTGTGGAATTTTATCTAGAACCTGTTACGAGCAAAATACATAATAAATCTCGCACAAATTATCTCTGTCAACTGTAAATATTCCCTTGTTTTGTAAATACAAGACTCTGGCTCATCCCATTCCATGCGGGATAGCTTTCATTTACGTTGGTTGTGATTCATAGCTGCTGACTCATCATTCTGGATCAGCCGGCGTGGATTCTGTTCTCCATCGCGCACCCCGCCATCCCCACTTCATCTGCTTCGACTACAGCAACCGGAGAAAAAGTTAGGATTCGACCGCAGGCTCCTCAGTTCAATTCGCCCCAGACGACTTCAGCGCAGATTTTTTTATTAACGCGTCGCTTCAACTTGAGAATGAGCTATACGATAATTTGGCCGCTAAAATGGTATCCGACCTTGAAGGCTTGATCGCAGGCCTGTTGGTGCACATCTCGTGCGCCGGCGAGCAGGGTAAGTTGAAATACTTTTATTGCTGTAGGCCAGAGCAGAAACTGACCAAGCGCAGGTTGCAATGTCAGAGATGTTGTCGATGCAATTCACAACCCTTTAAGAAGCGATGCTGAATCGCCCTCGCAAATACGCGAAGGCGATCCCTCAGTTCAGCATAAGACGGCTTCGACAATCTGGAGCTGGCTCTTAAGGCGACGCGACATCTCCTTTGGCCCAAATCGCAAGTATAATCACCTGAGCCTAGATGATTCCCTAGCCCTGGCGCCGCCTCCGGATGTCAATGGACAGGAGGGAGAGGCCACAGAGTCAACCTTGGAGACTCAACCAACTCCTCATGATGTGCGAGTGTATGCCTCTGAGGAGGCCATGTGGCAGGCTTTGACAGGGCGTTGCCGAGACTATAAGCATGTTCCAAAGTCGGAGTGGATGCTGCTTCTCGGGATCGCCTCCACAAGAACCAAAGGAATCTTACAGGGAGATCTGGGTCGACTCGTCGATCAGGACAAGAGATCAGTTCCTAAACGGACGGATGCGCTGCTCAAAAAGGGCTACATTGTCAAAAGAACAACGCTCGTCCGAGGAACCAAGACGAGCAAGATGTGGCTCAAACTCTTCGCGCCGCCGCTTCCAAAAGACAGTGAGGGCGCAGACGAAACTCGGCCAGATATGACTTTCACCCGCGCGGTCCTGGCCGACAATCTGGATCCAGTTCCATGGCACACGAGGTGGACTGGCGAGTCTATCGATTACACGGCCCTCGCGACCACTATCATGGCTATTGTCAAGGAGTGGGGTGTACTACGAATAACAGACTTGAAGCAGAAGTTGAATGTGAGCAAGAAAATTTGGCAAATGCGTGTTTTGGCTAAGGTGGCTCGCTTCCTCAATGCTCGAGGCGTTATCCAGTACGTGGCAGCGAAACTCGACAACAAGGTATTCAAGGATTGCATCAAATACATTCGCGACCTCACCTCTGAAGATATGGGTGCGTTGCTCGCTACAGGCAGACGACACAGCAAACAACCCCCCAGAAACCCCGACCTAGATGGCCTCGATGGAAGCAAGCAACTCCTTGACCAGACCTCTAATGTCTCGGAGGTGTCTACAGCCCCGCCATGGTCTTTGGACAAACCGGTTCCTGTCATTATAGCGGAAATGGCACAGCGAACGGGTGACACTGGATTGACAAACCCAGACGTCTATGCTTTGACTCTTGGCCCTTCGTTTAGTCGGCACCTTTCCTCCATGACAACCGCCTTATCCGTTCCGAACCTTCAGCCTTCTCACCTTTCTCATTTCCAGCTCCGTAGTGAACATACGAGGACAGGCAAGGTAGCCTCGTATCGCTATTTTGCCCAACACGATCCCACCTTGGCTCCCCAACAGACGAGTGATGGAGGCCAACTAGACAACACGACAGATGGCCAAACTCTGGGTTGTACCGATCCCTACGGCTTTTGTCCAATTCCCATCACAAGCATTTCTAGCGAACCCTCAGCTCCGTTGGCAGAATTATGCAAGCTCGGCCTGGCGCATCGGAAGCCAAATGGTCGTCCTAGAAAGAATAAGGTTCAGAAGCAGAAATCAGCCCCTGCGCCAAAACCTAGAGGGCGACCAAAACAACAACGTGGCGGGAGGTCGCCAGTTCGACAAACAAGTGTGACTCAAGAGACTGAAACTGTTGAAGAGGAGGGTATCGGGCCGAACGGCGCGGCCACTCAGGAACTTAATGTCCGGCCAGAGGTAGATGAACATCGACAAGAAACGGTGCAACAAGAAGTTGAAACTTCAAGACCAAACGGTGCGTCTTCAGAGAAGCAGGATACCGGGAACTTTTTGGTTACACTCAAGGTGCCTCCGGGCAGGATTCAGCCGACAACTTCAACCCCTGTGCGAACAACACGAGCGAGATCAGCAAGATCTTCAGCAAAGAAAGCGGAGCTGGAGATCGCGAGCACTGTTACCAATACCGAAGAGATCGAGGCCGAGAACGAAGTTGAGAAGGACGATGAGACAGAAACTCCTAGCAAAACACCATCGAGCAAAAAAAGGGGCCGCCCGAAAAAGAGAGAACCAAAGAAAGGAAGCGGTGCACAAGCTGCCGATGCCGACTCTGGCTCACGTCCCTTCGTTTGCGACAAGTGTGGTGGGAGGTGGAAGAACGACATTGGTCTCAAATACCATTTGGAAAAGTCGAGGACGTCGTGTAACCCTTCGTTTGACGAGTCCACGGCGGCACCAGTTCGACGTGGAAAGAAGCGGGCCGCCTCTGAGATGGAGGACCCTGATGCTTCGACTCCCGCTGTTGAACAGTCACCGCGGGTCGCAACACCCGCACCCGATGAGACTGATGCAGAGAAAGAGAGCCAAGACCAAGACCAAGACCAAGGTCAAAATCAAGATGAGACGGAGTCGGAGCACCGAAGCTTCTCAACGCCGGCCAAGCGCATATCGAAGCTACGAGGTCCTGTTGCATCCCGGCCAACATGGGCCTCACGACCGACCGTCAGTTTCAAGAACAACTCTTTCCAAGTCAACCCAGAATGGCGCCGCCCCCCAGTCACAAGCTTCGATACTCCAAAAACAGCTTCATTGTCCAACGAAACCAATGGTGCTCTTGTTCAAATTGAGAATGGGCAGCCGCGCCCTCTCCTAGCGTCACTTGATCGTTTAAGCCTATTCGCAAGCTCCCCCAAGACTCCTCGCCTAAAAACCCGAGGAAAGGACTCGCAGCCAGCGGTCGAAACCCCTCGCCAAGAACAGTTGCCTAATGGACAGGATACCGGTGTTAAGACGAAAACTCCTGCACCTGTCAATAGCCTGTCGAAATTGGTGCTAAACAGCCGAATTTACCAAATTGTCCAGAGCATCCTCGCGGAGCAGTCAGGAGTCTTTCCAGGAGGCAAGCCCCTCTGGCAGGCAATCACTATACGCTGGACGACGTTGTTTCCGAATGAAGCGTTCCCTCAAGTCCGCGCGTATCAAGCTGCGTTTAGGGAGATGCTGAAGAACAAAACCGTTGCTGAGCATTGGCACACGTTCCGCAGTGCCAAGGGGGTGACAGAAAAATGCAATGTAATTTTGCAGGCTGGGATTGACCCCTTCTCACCGGCAGCCACCAAGACGGTCGAAGAAATCAAGTCAGCGCACCCGGAGATATACCTCCCGCCACCATTTGACGCTGTGGCGGATACGGAATTGCTGAAACGGGGACGCCGAGACCTTCCAGAAGAGATCGAATCGTTGGATGCACCAGTCTATGTGGCGCGAGCGGCTCAAAAGCGGGCTCTCGAGGAGCTCGATGACGACGGTGATGAAGTCCTTCCGCCACCAAAACGAGGTAGAAGGCGCAAGAGAGTTGCGAGAGAGGCCAGCCCGAGCATTCTCACTAAGCCGGAGGAATATACATGGATGCCAGTCGGTCAGGAGGACGAGACTGGGGAGCGAATGTGGTATGAACACTTTGACTCCTTCATGGCTGAAAGGGCCCCCGAATCAATACACTTCCTGGAACCCAACACAGGGTTGTTTGATGGAACCGATGTGTACGAAGAAGGGGGCTGGGGTTGCTTGTCAGGTAACATCGTGTTTGACAAGGCAATTCTCGTCTCTGGCGATAACGGAGCTTGGCCGTATCTTAGTACTCAGGATTTGGAGCTTCAAGATGGCTCGTACAATTTGAGGGGGTGGTTCCCAGACAGCACCTGGTACGCCTGGTCGTCAATTGTGGATGTGATCGATCAGCGTGCTCTTGCTCTGAGACGTCTGAGGCGCCAGCATCGTACGGACCTTGGACGGTATCAGCGCTTCGTTGAGAGATTGCATTGTTGCATAGATACAGAGCGAGCGTGGACCGAATCGTTCATTCATGCGCCACCGAGAGCAGCAGGCCCTTCCAATATCTTCATCTCGTTCTTTAGTGGAGCCGATATGGAGTGGACCGACATCTCGACGATTGCATGGCCCTCAGAATGGCAGCTAACTCCAAAATCGTTCCCTGCATCCGTCCCCGATCGGAGTCTTCTTGTAGACTCTCAATCTGATGACGAGGAGGATGATAGCTTCGAGTGGCCAAGCCTTCCTGTACCTGGTGCCGAGCCCAGCAACGGCCAACAAGAACGACCCGCTGCTTACCGACAGCAGCAGCAACCCCCACAAGCGAAGGTTAAGCGTGTCCGTCTCACTACGCGAACGCTGACTTCGATTCCCGTTGAAGGAGGACAATCGGAGAGCCAGAACGACCAAAGCACAACCAAAGATTCTACAGAGGAGGCAGACAGGCTTCTGGCTGCCATCATTGCTGTCCGAGTGCTGCTCGGCGGCGCCGACAAGGCGGTCGACTGGGGCCTGTTGCTGAAATTGCATCCAACCATTGCACTCAGGGACCTACGCCGATTTTGGATCACTGCCCGCAGAGAACAGGGGGCGTACATCAAAAAGCTCACCAAAGATTTTCAGGACAAGTTCCTCATCGCATATCAGAGGGACGAGCTCCCAGAGATTGACTTTGACGATCCCCTGGATTACGATTGGCATGGGCTCATTGATTGGACACTTGAGCTGCCACGCCGGAAAGGTGTTGAGCTTCCCTCAACCCGAGATCTTCTCGAAGATAACTTTACCATTCACAAGGCTCCCCACGTTGATGAGGATTGGCGGGAAAAGTTCTATCACCCACAGTCGTCCGTATTTTCTCGTTTCGAAGCCACAACATCTGGCCCAGCGGTTGTTACCGTCGACAGGATGCTCTCTGGTCTTGGTGAGCATGTCGAACTTGGTGATAATGTAATTGCAAGATCTTGGGTGAGGTCCCTTTGCTGCACCGACGACAGCCGCTATTCAGTCGACCAGATCAGGCAGAAGTTCTCTTCACTTGCAAAGGGAGACCAGGATCGAAACAGCCAACTTCTAAAGCAGGCAATTGAAGATCTGACACAGCAGCGCATCATCTGCAGGAGCAAGAGACCTCCACTTGGTGGACGTCCTTACCGGCTCAACGAATGGTATTACCACATGCTGGGGAAGCTGGCGCATCGAGCAAAGTACCAAGAAGCAGCGGACTTCAAGACCAAGCTAGATGCCGTCTTTCGTCGTGGGGACAGCTTCAAAGTTCCCTTTAATCTTGACGATGGTGCTGTTATGGCATTGACGAACTTGAACGCTTCGGAGAGAATCAAACTGGTGGCGGTGGATGTTCCTCACATTCCGCTCGGGTTTGAAGCCCACAAGTATGAGAGCAGGCGTCTCGACAAGTCTTGTTACCACTTCGGCATTGTCGCGACTCCAACGGAAACGTACAAGTACGACGAGGACATCGACGTCCTCCGAAAGACCATCCATGAGGGACCCCCTACGGATACGAATCTGTTGCCGCAATGGGTTGACTTCTTCGGCAGACGGGATGCTCAGCGTTTCATGGATATCCTGGGCGCCTTCTGTTTCGTTTTCGCTACCAGGGGCTGCCTGACGATCGAAGGCGTGTGCAGCGCACTGAAACCAATCTTGGAGGAATTTGAGGCTCAGATGATCATGAGCTGGGGGAAGAGAACAGGTGTATTGAAGGAATCGGAGTTTGGATTGATGGTGGGAGAGTGGTGGTGGTTGGCCGTGCCATGGCAATGGGGCCGACAGCTTAAGCGTCGGGGACACCAGGACGATGATTGAGGGAGGAAACCAGAAATCCCTATGTAAGAGTATTATGATACCACCATTTTAGGCTGAGACTTAGGAGAGCCTATCATAAGAGCATTCGGAACTTTAGCTGCTCCTTAGCTTTAATCTTGTCTAAATATCCACAGGTTTAGACTTACCGTAGCATAAGCGTAGTCTTAGAGTCTCCTTCTCACCAACTGGCAAGGGGACCTGCCATCAAGAGTATGGAACGTTACCCGACATGTCCAGAAATAAGAGTGGCATATCTTTCCCGCTTGGCCTCTCTGTTTGCGGCTTTGCGGCGTCTAGCGGAGAAGCCCTCCATTGAATTGGTTCATATAAGAGGATGTTGATGAGGATGTTGATGAGGATGTTGATGAGGATGTTGATGAGGATGTTGATGAGGATGTTGATGAGGATGTTGATGAGGATGTTGATGAGGATGTTGATGAGGATGTTGATGAGGATGTTGATGAGGAAGAGGATGAAGACGAAGATGACGATTGTGAAGTGGGTGAAGATGAGGATGAGCCTTAGGACGAGTCTGAGGATGAATCCGAGGACGAGAACGACATTGACGAAGAAGACGACTTGGACTTCCTCGATGTGGACTATCGCGAGCCTTTCTCAGGGGAGCATCGGTCGCAGACTCTTGCGCAGAACAGGGAATTCTGGGGTATGTGATGCGCTTCTTGTTTCCCTCAGTCAAAGACGAAGAACTAACCATTTGATAAACCAGAGGCACAAAGGACCATAGGGTGTCGTTGGTATCGCGAAGCTATACCTGCGCTGGTCCTAGCCTAAGCACCACATTCTTCATTAACGAGCCATGTCCACACGGGATCACTATCGACCTCGATACCGCTCGACTGAGGCTCGCTCGGAACCGAAACAAGCAGAAGCCCGGAGCTGAGCTAATCTCTAACCTGGCGTTGGATGGCAGGTGTATCGCATGTTATGCAGAGATGAGGATAAGGGTTTTGACGAAGCAGTTCGACTCAAAGTCAGACGACGTGAAGAAGACGGACTTCGAATACCTTGGAAAAACGTTCAACAGCGCAATTCGGAAGACGTGGACCTCGACTCCAGGTTACAACAGACGAGTAGGCAAACTGACACAAGAGATCGAGAACGGCGAGCGCCCCGGGTCACAGCTTGTCATTTTGGATACTGAATTCTTCCCGGGATCTCTTCAATTATGGGAATTTTCCATAATTGAACGAGTCTCCGGGGACGTACTCATTAACACTCTCATCGACTACTCAACTGGAATCGAGCATAATTCTTCCACCAGAGAGATGCATGGGGTGCAAAGGGGGATGAGCCGGAGTAAAGAGAAGGCTGTCTACTCACAGAGTGGACAGTTGAAACGATCGGGCGTACACGAGGTCGCTTCGAAACTGCGACAGTCAGGCATTACCCCTCAGACAATCATTCTCACGTGGCATACGAACCGCTTTGATCTACAGCTACTAAGAAGATTTCTGGCTACAGGGGGTTATTTGGACCTGCTACCAAGCATCGACAACTGTATCCCAATGATACATCCCTTTCGGATCAACCTCCCTTGTATAGGGCCCGAGAACAAGCCATTCCCACTCCGACTTGAGATCTTGTTCCAGATCTTATACCCTCTGAGTGAACTAGTGGGACGTAACCACCGAGCAGTCGTTGACTGCCAGCAAACTCGTCTGGTTTGCATGGCCTTTGACCAGTTTTGCAAGCCGGTTGAAGAGCGAGGTGAAGAGTGGCGGCCGGACCAGTTCATCAAAACGTCACAACGATCTATTCGCGACTATTTGAAGCGATAGATAGGTGCCTTGACAGAGGAAGGGCAACTTTCTCTGTATATAAGCTTGACGGCTACCAATATGACGAACTAAAGGATCTGACACACCCTCCAACCACCACACGAGGCCGTCCAACAAGCGCGAATGATGCGGGATGACACCTGCCATCGGCTTGATGATATACGATCTATTGCCTATGACGACAGTCTCTTTCTGTTTCGGTTGGGCTTGGAATTACTGTGGTTATTGATTGCTGGCGTTGGGTGTTGCTATAGATAGGTACCGGTGTGAAAATCAATACAGGCCTGGCCATGTTGGACAAAATACACGAGAACAGCAATCTACCCTGAGGAGGAAGCACAGGGTGGCGAGGTCATGTGGGAAAGACATTGCCAGTTATCAGGACATGGTATGGTATATCCTACAAAAGTGGCCAGTTTAATTCATCGACCTGTTACCTGTGTCTTCATATTAGAGTGACGTTCTGGGCATATCAATCTAGCAGTTCCTCCCACAGTTCTCACTAGGCCTCCTGAGTTGTAGTACAATGGAGGACTCTCCTTCTGACGCTAAGACTCGATGTCAGGAAACGGGAGAACCTGACGAAACTACGAAAGAGAAAGATATTGCCAGAAAGGGCAAAAATAGAACATACAACACTCGGAATTCGCTGGTCGTCACCGACCCAACTACTACTCAAGCGCTCCTCAGCTTGACTATGGGAGAGCAGACGGGATCCCGTATTCTCTAAGGGCTATGGTCGTATGTGACATGAGCCAGAGTTGTTGCTGCTTATGGCTGGACACACGGACTCTATGAGAGAACATCGTCAAAGGCATGTCAAGGAGCTGCACGAAGCTGCGGTATGTAACCTAATTAGAGCAGGAGACGGGAAAAAAGACATTCCAAACCCTGGGATCGAACCAGGACCAGTTTGCCCCCCAAAGGGCCCGCTTGACGCAGGTGGGATTCAACTATGCTGCCAATTACACCAGTTTGGATTTCTTGTTATATGCTGTGCAGATATTTTGTGATACATGGTCTTTTCACTAAAGTTAAATCGTAATATCTTGCTGAAGCTTCTTGGACAGAGCTGGAACCGGTGGGATGGTTTACCTCTGATGTTATGAGAAGGATGCCTTTGGCGGGAGGAAATTCGGCAAGCTTAGCGCCTCCGCTTCTCCATGTAGAGCCGCAAAAATGTCACAGTCGGTTCTATGATTGGTTTGATTTGGAGAATATTTACGGAGACGCTAGGCCTGCCGAATTTCCTGGGTCCTTACGGTTTCCTTAATTGCTTATATTGGTCCACTGTCACTTGTCAGTTCAGACAACCTGCAGTAGACTTCCAATTTTGGAGGATGTGGTTGTTAAGAATTGAACCACTTGGACTGAAGACAAGAACTTGACGATGTCCCAAGTTCTCCGGTAGGCATGGTCGTGCGTGCTAGACCAACATGGTAAATACTGTTGTGAGCACCTCGGAGCAACATATGAAGCTCACAGTAGTACCCCCCAGTGCCAAGGCCAGAGGATAGATAGCGTTCTACCAAGCTAGAGGCCTTCAATAGTGGTGATATGAATGGACTCGCATCATCCTTGGTCAAACACTGGCAGTTATCCCAATCCCAAGACCATTGAACTTCTGCGATGCTCACAAGGCCCGGTATTGTATGAAAGCAAATATTCAACTCCATTTTGGATATCTAACTCGCTTCCCTAGACAGCCTGTTGTTACTAAACTCAACGCAATGCACCGTACGCCAGACTCGGACCAAAAAAGAAAGAAAAATGCTCTTGCATGCTCAGAGTTTACAGGGCAAAGATAATCTTGAGCACAAGCGCCACCAGAAGCACCACCAACACAACAATAGTCCGGTCAAGCCAGAGCGGCACCCCGTCGTCAGTGGCGCGTCGCGCTTGTCGAGCTTGTATGGCAGGCGGTGCAACAGGCACGGTTGCTGGGATCGGTGCAACCGCCGGGGCGGGAGCCGGATGGAGGGCCGTGGTTCGGGTTGGTGTGGGGTTGCCGAGCTCAGTGGGCGGCGCGGGGGTTGAAGAATCGATGGCAGTGCTGCCAGTATCCGGTGCAGTCTGGACAAATCCCTCTGCAAGCTCAGCTGCCTCAGCTTCGTCGCTTGCCTGCGCTGGTTGGTCTTGGCTCTGCTTCTTAGCTTCCATCTCATCCCGCCAGCCCATGTTCAGTTCCTTGGGCACCTCAACCTCCTGGGCGCTCGAGGATCCTTCACTTGCCCGTTCTTCGCATTCCTTTATGATTTCGCCGTTTGTCTTGCCACAGGTTGTGCATTTGAAGGAAGTTGACTCAGTAGCCAAGCGTTGCCGCACGGCGTCGGTAGTTTCGAGGCCGCCCAGCTGACCACGAGCGTTTGTTTCCATGAAACTTCGAAGTCTAAGACCATGAATATGTCAGTTGCTATGACAAACATAAAAGGGCCGAAGCCGGATATAACATACGCCACAAGTGCTGTCCGTACACCCCACGCGGGTTGCCACGTCTCCTCATGATGACCACTAATGCTCAGACAGATCTCACGGTTGGCCTCGAATCGGCCGCTGGGTGTCATAAACCGGAAGCTAGGTGGTCGAAGAGGGTACGTAGGAGGAAGCACGATGCGGCCATGATAGACGCCATTGCTGTACACTGAGTTGGGGGGCCCGCGGAGGGTGAAGTGCCATTCGAAGAGGTCGGACTCGAGGGGTTCAGCGGTGTAGTCGGCGGAGGGAGAGTTGGATAGCTCCGCTGCTTCACGAACTAAGGTCAGGTCAGTATTGTAAAGTCAAGCAGATCCGTGGATAGAACATGTGCCATCCAAGAGCACGGTGGTTGTTCCGAAGGGGGGTTGGGAACTGACGTATGCGCCGGATAGTAGGAGACTTTGTGCTGAACTTCGGAGTCGCCATTGTAGGCTGCGTTTGGGTGTTGATTCCTATCTCAGTCCCAGTCCGAAGAGTGCAGTGTCCCTCTCGAGAGGGTGTCGTGTGCTAGATGGCCCGGGATCACAGCTTGGCGATGACGGTTCGCTCGTCAAGGTGGGGAGCTAGATGGAGGAGACAAGAAGCTCAAGGTAATGGGCCAGCCCGATGTATCGTTGCTGTGATTGCTGTTGCGGATGTTCGGAGAATGTGGCAGAAAGTACAGATGTAACAAAAGGGCTGCCTAGTAACAAATAAAGGTCTTAGACGCAAGGTGGTATCTTTGTTCGATCTGACATGGGCAGCCTGGTTGCTAGTATTGCTCGCATTGCCTCAGACGGCGGATGGGTCCAAAAGCGGGAACCCCACTAAGACGTCGGAACGACTCGGATAACGTGCTTGGCTCGGTATATAAATATGCATGCATCAAAAGGAGCTGTCAGTCGAGTTCTTCTCAGCCAATCAGAAGTCATCCTTACCTAAGCAGGGCCACTTCCGAATTGGCTCGGCTCACGACTCCATTCAAGACTCCGATCGTTGCCATTGCCGTATCATCACGACTCTCGTCGCCTCGTCCACGTTCCTCAATTCGGCTTTTCCGTACGTAAAATACACTCTTCTTCTCCATATCAACCTCTCGCGCCATTAAAACTACCGCTAACCCAACCAATTGCGACAGCCCGAAGCCCCGAATCGAGCGATCTTTCCCCTCTGCTCACGGCCGACACATTGTCAGAGCTTCATCATGGCTGGTCACGGTCACCACAGCTTCAATGGCCCTCCCAAGCCCCCGGTGGCTCACGTTCCCCGTATCTACCGATTCACCGCGACGGCCCTAGGTGCTGGCATGTGGTTCTTCGTGAGTCGCCCTAGTTGATGGGTTGAGGAGCAACTGCGAACGAGGGTTCTATGAGCGGAATTGCTAATGGATTGAAATACAGCTCATGTACAGGGCGAAGAAGGATGGTACGTCAAAACAATCCGATTCACTGCTAAACGCTCGTCATTTGGGTCACATTGGCTGATATCTTCTAGGCGCCGTTCTGCTCGGCCTCAAGCACCCTTGGGATCACTAAACGATCAACATGTACGATTCCTTCTATTCCCACAACAACCGCAACAAAGACATTGGGCGCCGATACATCAAAGAGATACGGGTCTTGGTGCAGTGTATATAGAGCAGACAAGGCTCAAGAAATGAAATGAAACATGCGGAAATGCACTACAAGCTATCGATTCCTCATTTACTCGCTCGGCTTCTCGAAGAGATAGTGCGCGACTCCCCAAGTGTCCCCGCCCTCATACGCAAACAGCTCTGAACACGCCATGTAGAAGATCTGCCAGCGATTGTACCAAGTGGCGGCGTTGTCTTGGCCGTAGGTCTCGACGAGATGCGGCCATATCTCCTGCTTGCTCGCTATCATCTTGGACAGCCAGTGCTGTCACGGGTCAGTCAACGGATACGAAAGGGAGGGGGAAGACGACTTACCTCGCAAGTCTTGGAGTAATGTTGACCGTTGACCCACCACTGCTGTTTGATCTGAAGGTCTCTCTGGAAGTACAGAAGCAGATCGGCTGAGGGCATGGTTCCGCCCGTAAAGAAATGTGTTGTCATCCAGCCCTCTTCGTAGTCATACGGATCTGTCTTGTGGGAAAAGATATGCACAAAGAGCTTGCCCCCTGGCTTAAGCGCTCGTGAGATCTTGGCCATGAGCAGTTCGTAATTCTTCATGTGCTCAAACAGCTACGGCAATGAGTGAGTCGAGTGTCAATGAATGGGGATGAGTGAGAATTACCTCAATGGAGACAACGCGGTCAAAGGCCGCGGGCTCAAACTCGTGGTCAACGACATCGCCGGTGATGACCTCGAGGTTGGTAAGACCCTTGGCCTTGGCCACCGAGTCGATGTACTCTTTTTGCGTCCTTGAGTTGGAAAAGGCCGTGATTTGAGAGTTGGGTAGCTTCTCAGCAAAGTAGACAGCGCCAGATCCCCATCCACAGCTAGGCATATAAATTAGCCCGGTTGCTCAGTGTCTTTACCTAATATTTCGTGAGTTTTGAGACTAGTTTTCACTCACCCAAGGTCCAAAATCTTCATGCCGTCTTTCAACTGAGCTCTCTCCAAGTACAACCCCAGCATCGCTTCCTCTGCCTCCGCCAGCGTTTCCCCTCCCTTGGGGTACAGACAGGATGAGTACTTCATCCTCGGCCCCAAACAAGCCGCCAGCACGCCCGTGCCGACTTCATAGTGCTGCGTGTTGGCCGTGTCTGTCTCAATGGCCATGGGCCGCGTGCGTAGCTTCTCCAGATAGCTCATCTTGCGCTCCAGGGCGGCGCTGAGCGAGGTGCTCGCGATGGAGTCAATACGCTCCCGCAGCTGGCGTCTGATGCCAACGCGGATGACAGCGTGGGGGAGATAGCCTCCATCAAGAATCCAGTCTTGCGCTATTGTTAGAGGTCATGTTGATCGCGAGGTGGTGTTGAAGACTTGCCGTAGTTCATGTTTAAAGTAGCTGGTTGTCGATGAGAGCCACGTATACTTGCTCTCGAGAACACAAAATACAATGCTAGTTGAGTAATTATGCTTAAGGTTTTACAGCAATTAGGTAAATGCTTTCATCGATTTATACGTCTAGTGTTGAGGCGAGGCTGTTAGTGATGCCCAGAGTAAATCAACTACGTCATGACTCTGCATAAATGGAGAAAGACATTATAGAGTGTCTTCTTCGGGGCTGTGATGTGCCCCGAGCATCGTGTGCATACAATCGCTCTCCCGCACGCCCGAGGGTTCCGTCCATCCTCTAGCAAATTCGTAATACCCTACTTCGTACACTCTATCTGACCCAAACCCAAATTATTTTCGTACTGGTGACCAGTCAACCCATCCAAATTCTTATAATAGCCAGGTCACACAACTATACACAACTATACTCGAGAACCCTCAATAATGACCTTGTACTGTTTGCGCTGCTTAGCCTTTCCTGTCAGTCGCTGCTTCGCCGTCCCGATGAATCGGGCGAGTCGCAGGGCCAAGAAATGCTCAAATGCCCAAGCCACGACGAAATAACCAACGCCCAGAGTGATCAGGAACAGCTCATAGTCCCAGCTCATATTTGTCAGCTCCATCAGCTTGACCACCCATTGAGCTGGTACAAGAATCATGTACAAGGTGATCAAGAGGGCTGCCAGGATGGTTGCTGCGAATGGCCCTGCAACGTAGTGTTAGCTTCGTTCACCATTGCATCAGGCTTCAAGCGTAGATACTCACAGTTTTGGGTGGTCCGCTGCCGGAACGGGCGCCCGGCGTTGAGAACCACTCCCGACAAGATATACTCGAAGCAGGAAAACAAGAACAGGGCGGTGTTCTGCGAGTTCTTGATACTGGGCTCGTCACGGTGCACTTCGGGAGGAATGTACCATGGCTGCTCCTTGACAGTGACGTACGTCACAGCCTGGAATGAGATGCAAATGATCATGAATCCCAGCAACGGCGTGAGCACTTTGCGCGACACTAAATCCGCTGTGGGTCGCTTGCGACAAAGCTTTGGTGCTGGTCCTGCCCATCCCATGAAGATAGCAATCGGGAGAATAAGCAAGAGATCGATGAAGAGAAATTGGAAGTCTCCTAGGTTCGAGGCTTTGGCATAGAGAAACGTGACCGAGGTGAACTGAATAGCCGAGTACAAGCTCATGTACTTGAAACAACTGAAGCTTGTAACCAAGGCAGCTCGACCCTCCCTATTGAACTCGTTAGGTCGTTGCCGGATCCAGATTTCCTGTCAACTTACTTGATGACCTCCAAAACACAGCGAATATCAAACACTCTAGAGGTGAATGGGGCAGCCACAGAAGCCTCGGCCTCAGACAGGGAGATGCCCACATCCGCTGCCTTCAAGGCACCACAGTCGTTTGCTCCGTCGCCGCAGAAGCCGCATGTGTAGTCGATACTCTGTAACTTCTCAACCAACTCATGCTTCTCGTCTGGAGACATTCTTGCAAACACTTTGCCGCAGATCAGCATCTATATGGAATAGTCAGCAAAGTTGGCAAATGTAGCATCAGATTTACCAACCCGTTGAAGTACTTGGGGTGATGCAAAGTCTACAATCCAGCGGAATACATCGCCGGTAACGGCTAATGAGTAGTTACGCAAGTTCGAAATATCGTACGGCAGCGATGCATCTCCTTCCGGAGGCGCAGGTAGTGGCTGTTTGTGTTAGATACGACTGACCCATGCCAGGTTAGAGACTGCCAAGACATACCAATAATGTACTTTCGTCCAATCGATACAGGTTATTATCGATGCTTTCCCACTGCAATTTTGCTTCCGCATCACGGAAGTCGCCTGCCCAGTTAGCAGATTCCACACCATCACAGGTTATGAGCTTACCTTCTATGAAGCGTGGGACAAAACAATGGGCGTTTCGATCCATAAGGCTGCATTCCCGAGCAACACTGATTGCTGTCAAGATATTGTCGCCAGTTACCATCACGGCTCCAATATTGGATGCCACGAGCTCCTCCAAAACTGCTGCAGTCGTAGGCTTGAGCTTATTTTCGAAAACAATAAACCCGACAAAGTCAAGGTTGCTCTCGACGTCTGTCCGAGTCATCTTCTGAGCTTTAACCCAGCTAAGCTTCTTGAGGTGACGGCTAGCAACACCAATGACACGGTAACCTTTATGTGTGTAGTACGACAGAAGCTCGTCATAGTCACTGGGAACTAGTAACGGGCAATTAGTGACTGATGGCTCAAGAGCTGCTTGGTCACTTACAGCTTTCTGGGCGGCAGATCTCCCTCATTGCCTCAGGGGCACCTTTGACGAAAATGTCACCACTCTTCTGGCCGAATTGGCGGACAATCACACTGGCTCGTCGCAACTGCGAGACGAACTCGAATGATTTCAGTACACCGAGCTCAATATTCGCCTGGTAAACGTCAGTGATGATACGAGGCGATACACGAGATGTTTTACATTAGGAGGTCTTGCAATCGATGGAGCGAGTCCGCCTTGCTCCTCATCTTCACCTTCGCCAACACTTTGCTTCCCTTCCTCATATGACCAACAGGTAAACTCGAACATTTTGAGGTCCAAAGGGTCGCCGACCAGCTCATCATCGACAGATCGTAGGGAGTGGCAAGTGGCCATGGTGTGCAACGCTGCGCGAAAACTGTCTTGGGCATTCTGGCGCGTAGCCTCCGCAAGCAGCATTTGAGGCTCGGTGATGATCTCGCCGAACTTGTTCGAGTCGCGATTGACAACTCGAACGCCCAGGACATCCAGGCCCTCCTCAGTCAGAGTTCCAGTTTTGTCGAAACACATGATATCAAGCTTTCCACCGACATTGACTCTCTGCGGGCTAATACAGAAGATTTGCTTCTTCTTTAATCGACTCAGGGCAAAGTTCGTTCCAATAGTCAGCGTAGCGGGCAAGGCAGGCGGGACGACGATAGTGATGAGATCGAGTGCTCTCACAATAATGAGATGCCAAGCAATGCCGAGCCTGATGAAGTTGACCAGGGATGCAAGGAAACCAATAGCAGCAACAATTGCCATAACACTGATGTATCGGAACGAGTCGCGGTAGAATTTGAAGCCGGAGGGTTTTGGGAATAGCATCGACCGTACCAGTGACCCTTTTGTGGTATTAAAACCAGTCCGGACAACGAGGGCGAGCGCAACGGCGTCACCATCTTGGTCCTCTTGAGGCCGTCTCGCCCGAATGATCTTGGTGCCACAGAAGAGAAAATGTCGAGCTGTCTCGGGGGTCACTGATGAAGCCGCCAAGTCCATAGAACGCAGCGTTTCATCAGTCGCGGGCAGTTTCGAGACGGGAACTGATTCACCTGTCAACATGCTCTCGTTGACAATGCAGTCTCCTGTCAGCAGAAGACTATCGCTCGGGAACTGTGTTAAGTTGGGGTCGCTTAGTTCATAAACATCGCCGGGAACCAAGTCGCTCGAGTTGATGAATCTCCAGAAGCCGTTGCGAAGGACTCGAACGTCGCATTCGAAGCGCGAAATTTCGCGTAGGCGCTTCATTGTAGCGCGAGTCTCGATGAGCGTAGCGGTTATACTGCCAACGGACATGAGGAAGATGCAAACTGCGTAGTAATAATAGCTGTCCAAAGACCAGAGAATAAGGCTGGCAATCTGAAAAACGTAGAATGGGTGCAGGACCTCGTCGACCAAAAGCTGACCCATAGTCTTTTGCTCAATATCGATCAGGTTGCTGCCAAAGACAACCTCGCGTACGCCCTTCTCATCGCTATCAAGTCCCACGCGAGTAAGTCGAACATCGGTCCAATTCGGGTCTTTCCATCCATTGAACAGCATAAACTTATCCTTGAGGGGGTGGAAGCAAAGTCGAACATAGCGGTAATCCAGAGTTCGAAGGTCGTCAACAATGGGATCACTGTCATCGTCTAACGCATCCGAATAAAACTTCTCGGGTAAACCGAAAACGGTAGACAGCGGTCGGCCATAAGGTTGAGAGCGGACTGTCATAGTGACAAGTTCACCCCATTGGTTCTCTATGACAACCCATTCGCAGTCCCGTAGGGAACATGCCTGGCCAAGGAGACTGACATACCGCCGGGGCAGCCAGCGGAAGAGCAGATAGGCCAGTCCTCCAGTAAGCACACACAGGAGTATGTAGATCGCAGAGCCAATGCGACTTGTTCTAAAGCCAGCAATGGCAATCGTCAGATCCTCATTGACCATGTAAACCTTCTGGCTGATACGACCGTGTTGACGGAAGCTTCCGGCGGTGGCGGTACTGTCCCGTCGTAGGAGATGGGCGTGGACCGAATTTCGAGAGTACGTCGATGAATGTCGGCGAAGCACATAGTCGTCCTCCGACGCACGGTAGTCCCGTTCCAAGTCGTCTTCATCGTCCTCCTCAACGGCATCGAATTCTCCAAATTCCAGGTCTCCGACGTCTGAAATGCTTCGCCGGATGTAATCTCCGGCCACGCTATGGACAGCTACACTTTCGGCATCTTCATCATGTGGGAAACCTTGAGCCTCGTCATCGTAGTAGGTAAAGCTGGTCGTCGAATCGGCGCGGCGCCTGCGATGCGAAAATGCCGATACGCTGGTGGGGAGACTTTCGGCAACAGGTCCGGAGTAGAGCTAATTGAAGGCAAGAAAGGGTCAGTTCTGTGATATATTAAAGGATAGCATGGCTAAAGTGCCGTGTACTACCTCTTCGTGAGCCATTTCAACATCCTCAAAGATGCTGGACCTGCTCTGGTTGGAGCTGATTCGATACAGAGAGACGCGCCCATTGGGGCCATGGCGACCACCCTGGCCATGGTGATCCTGGCCCGGATCCGGGCTGAGAGGAGCGTCGTCTTCCATCAATTTGATTCAAGGAGGGTCTGCTCTCATCGTATGCTAATGCTTGGTGATGGGTAGAAATTGTGATTGTGGCCGCTGCGATGCGATTACGTCGTTGCGGAGCTTTTGCCCTGCACTGATGCTCGAACCAGGCTGAGGCGACTCAAGGCGAATTGATACCGAGTTTGCCCCGCCAATAGCGATGATTGGCCGATTCCCGATTCGGATGCAAGGCTGCATCAAGGCCAATCAGAAGAGAGAGAAACATGCCTCACATTATTGGTTGCCTGCATCATGGATACAAGTAGACGCGATGCATAAACGATTTCTTTCTTGAAGTGAAAACATGATGAAGAAAACTGCATGAAATTACGATGGGAGTGAGGGCTTCATGCAAAATACTTGACATAGTCGCTACATCTCATGATGGTGTTCTCTTGGTCAGGGATTCTTAGGTAAATGATCCATGGATGCATAAGTGTGCTCTGGGGCTGTCTCCGTCAGCCACCAATATCCCATCACCAAGTTGCTGCAGAGTAAAAAGAAGAAAAACCATTGGACGAATGGGACGCCAGCAAAGAAGCCCGCTCCGCGTCACAGCAGGGCGCCATTCGTGACGCATCCCTTGACTTGTTGGTATCGGCCATTGATCGTGATTCAGCCAATCGTGCACGTTGATGGCGAGGGACGCAGGGCCTATCACAGTGCGTGCGAGTCGCGTTTTATCACGTACGAGAACGATGAGTTGTTGGACAGCTTCCCTTCAACCCTTCTATCCGAGCCAAGGGAAGCCTAGAAAGAAGGGAACGGAACGGAAAGCGAGGGAAGGGCCCAGCATTTTTTGTCTTTCTTGGCCGGGCTTTTCTTTTGATAGCCGGGTATGTGTGAATCGTTGCTTTGGGCTTAACCTCGCTTGTTTAAGGTCAATGCAACTCCCGAGATTGTGAGCAACGGGCTATCAGTCCCGTGGTGCCCTCCGGGCCAGCCCGGCTGTCCGGGTGCCCTCTGGTCAACAAAAGAAGAAGTCCGAAATTCAATTCAGGGACGGTGTGCTGTTCCTGGTTTGGGGCGCCACCATTCCAGCGCCTTGGTGTCTGAAAGAGAAGGGCCGGAGACTCAAGGATCGGCCTTGACAGGCCAGAGGATCAATGGAAGCCAAGGGATCTGAGTTCTGGAATCTCTCCGGAGTGTGGCGAGTGCCCTCCCTCCACTGCGAATGGGCGACTCAGAGTCGATCACGGTGGGCATGCGCCACAGGCCCCGGCACACAACTCGGTAGCAAAGAAATGCGTGCACGGTTGACCAGTGCCTCATCGAAAAATGCACTGTGCTTTGTGGCTCAACCATCCCTTCTGTTGTCTCCCTTCTCCGCTCTTGCGCTGCACCGCGCACTCCACACTCCACTCCCCTCTTCCCGCCTCCTCAGACTTGCAAGTTACGTAGAGGATCCCCTCCCCTCTCACACAGTCCGTGTTTTTTTAGGCGATCGACCAGTTGAGCTTGGTGCTTGGTGGGCGGCCCAACAAGTGAGAGCGCTGCTGCTGGTACCAGGCCCAGTGCCCAAATTTTTTTCAACTTATCGCCCCCCACCAAAATTTAGCAAACGTCAACGGCCGCCGCTTTCTCAACTTCCTTTCCTCCCTCTCAACCTCATCTCTCGTCTCCCCAAAGACGTTTATCCCAAGCGCTTCTTCGGATCCCCTCATATCAGACACCATGGCCGAACCGATTCGCGGAAAGCGTCCTCAAGAGACCGTGGCTCCGTAAGTCATTTTCTCGTCTCAAGATATCATCTTTTTTATTGATGTTTTTGCCCGCCGCTTCACGGACCACGATGCTAACTACCCCACCTCCACTCAGCACGCCTCAGAACACGCCCGCTACCACGGCTCCTATCTCTTCCCACGCTCAGCAGCCGGGCGTCGCTAGCATCAAGGAGGGTGAGTATCTCTACCCGGCAGGACGAGACGAAGACTGCGCAGAAAAAAAAACAAAGGAACTTGCTCTAACCCCGCTGCAGAGGATCTGGACCGTGCCGCCGCGGCTTCCGTCTTCGCCCAAAACCCCAAGCTCATCCAGATGATCCAGGGTCGCCTCGGCTCCCTCGTGGGCCAATCTTCGGGCTATATCGAGTCCCTCCCCGCCCCCGTACGTCGGCGTGTCGCTGGCCTCAAGGGCATTCAGAAGGACCACTCCAAGCTCGAGGCCGAGTTCCAGGAGGAGGTTCTCCAGCTGGAGAAGAAGTACTTCGCCAAGTTCTCTCCTCTGTACGAGAAGCGTTCCGCCATCGTCAACGGAAAGACTGAGCCTACCGAGGACGAGGTCAAGGCTGGCGAGGAGGATGACGAGCCCGAGGCTGAGGGTGCTGCTTCCAAGACTGAGGAGAAGTCGGATGCCCCCGCCGAGGTACCCTCTGGTATCCCCGAGTTCTGGCTCTCTGCTATGAAGAACCAGATCTCTCTCGCCGAGATGATCACCGACCGTGATGAGGCCGCCCTCAAGCACCTCACTGACATCCGCATGGAGTACCTTGACAAGCCTGGTTTCCGCCTGATCTTCGAGTTCGCCCCCAACAACTTCTTCAAGAACACCACAATCACCAAGACCTACTACTACCAGAACGAGAGTGGATACGGCGGTGACTTCATCTACGACCACGCTGAGGGCGACAAGATTGAGTGGCAGCCTAACCTTGACCTGACAGTCCGTGTCGAGAGCAAGAAGCAGAGGAACAAGAGTAAGTGCTGATTGGGGAAACTTGGCCGATCTGAGCAAAGAAATTAACCGATTCCTTAGACACGAAGCAGACCCGCATCGTCAAGAAGACCGTCCCAACCGAGTCCTTCTTCAACTTTTTCTCACCGCCCAAGGCTCCCACCGATGACGACGATGAGGATGCCGAGTCCGACATCGAGGAGCGTCTTGAGCTCGACTACCAGCTCGGCGAGGACATCAAGGAGAAGCTGATTCCCCGCGCTATCGACTGGTTCACCGGCGAGGCCCTCGCCTTCGAGGAGATCTCGGATGACGAGCACGATGCTCTCGACTTTGACGACGATGACGATGACGAGGATGAGGATGAGCTAAGCGATGAGAACGACGACGAGGACGAGTCTGATGATGATGTACGTGGAAGACCGTCGTCGCATGGCCCCATGGCAAAGCTAACTCTGGATACAGGATGAGTCTGGCAAGCCCAAGCAGGAGGCTGCCGAGTGCAAACAAAGCTGAGCGGAGCGACAGAACGCGACGTCGGGCATTCACACACTCATGACATGAAAGGATTCTATCGGGTTTGAGGATTTCATCTAAGCCACCGATCTACCTCGGAAAATGGACGGGCGGCGAACGACGGGAGAAAAGGCTACAGAAACGGGAAGCGGTTGAAGCAGGTCGGCGATCCAGCCAGTGCCGTTTTCAAAAGGTAGCATCGTCAGTTGATAGGCATCGTTTGCAGGAAGACCAAAGTTTTCAGCAAACTCTGGGACTGGAAACCCATCTCATAGACAGCCAGAGGGCAGAGTCGGCCCGCATCTCATGTTTCCTTGTTTTTTGCAGCCTCTTTTCTTCGTTTTCGGGGTTCTTGTCTTTGTTTTTTTCTTACATTGATGTTAATTTCGTTCCCGGCATGAAGGTAAGGTAGTGACGGATGGTTCTTACAAGGAAGGGTGCAAGGGTTTTCCAGGTGCATAATATAGAGAATGAGTTTTGTCAACAATGTAAGCTGACGATGGTGTTCCGGCCAACATTTCGGGTCCGTGGTGTTTGTGATTTAAAGTGTATTGTATCCATGGCACTAAAGTGGACTGTAGTGACTGACCGACAGTGTGTGAAGGCTTTTAGTTAATACAATAATCCGAGCGGACCTAGAGTAAGTTCACGACAAGCTTAATCCGCAACAAACATCGTGTCTTCTTCAGGCGGCCGGGGGGAAACTTACAGGCAGGAGATTTGCGATCCAACTATAGGTAAGTAAGGACACGCTAATAAACCACCAGCGCTATCAAGCACATCACTCTACAAATTGAAGCAGAACAACGGACTGGTATAGGGTAAGACCAGATACACAGTTCCGGCGTCGGCGAAAGTTGATCTTGACCGAGAGATCAGTCGATACCCCGCCAGATTTGAGAAAGTGGAAATAGCAAGAGACCGCAATAGCTGGGCTATCATCTACTGCCTCTACTACATCCATACTGTCCGCGGACAACGCGGCCCGAGGTCATGATGCACGACTGCATTGTCCGTATAATGTCCGTGTGTGTGCCGTTGAGCTCCGCCGCATCGGCCGCCGGTGTGCATGGTCCTGCTCCGAGTTTCAAGGGTTTCAACCACGTCCGCCGCGGGACTTCTGGAAGCGGCAACACATGGCCCAGCAACCGACGTTTCTGCAACGCCGGCAGATGCAGAAATTGACGCCATTGCATGACGGCATGGTGGCATTGCCCGTCTCGGTCAAGGGCAAGACGACTCTCTGCCGCCATTTTAAAAGTGGAAACAGTTTCCACGGGGCTCCCCTTCAGGGCTGGCTCGTCCTAAGCGCGTCCAGTCAGTCGCGGGAATTTGCTAGCGGCGAGTCACCGGGAGAGTCGAGGCAGGCCATATGGGGCTTCTAACTCGCTGCTCTGATCCTCCACGTCGAACGACTCGAAACGCGACCGCCGGCCGAGAACGGGGAAAAACTTTTTTTAATTCCTCATGCTCGGGTTCCGTCCTCCATATCCCACTCAGTCGCGTCGCGTTCATGTACGTAGCTTCTCCAAAAGTGACCTAGAGCTGCAAGGGTGCCCTGATCCTGTATTCTCTTTACACAATCGATAACGAAGCTCTGATTCGGCGGTGATGGCATCAATTGGGGGTTGACTCAAGCGTCGGAAGTCGGTCGAGGCTGTCTACACGTGGGCTCCGATGCTGGGCCCGGCCCGTCGCAGGTCGACGGCGATGGAGTGCCCGGCCCGATATCCTTGGAGCCAAAGTCGAGGTACCTCTTATACATGAAAAGCGGTCCAGTCGACCAACCGAAACGGAAGAGTCATCATAGCTTCTAGACTTGGAATTGAGCTTGCTCACATCATAAATTCAATTGGGGCCCTCCGTCTGCCCGGTCTAGAAATTCCTGCAACCATAAACTCTCGCATTGCAATAATTTCGTCATTCCCAAGGCTGCAAGCGTCTTGTCTGCTTTTCTCTACAACTTGGTCTACTTCTGGATAAAGCCTCCCTCCGACTCCTCCGATCACCCCGCCGTCCTCGACGCCGTCTGCCCCTCCATCCTTTCTCCAAAACCCCGTCTGAGCATCACCACAAACCATCATGACGCCTGCACCCCAAAACATTGCTGGGAGCCTTTCGGCTGCCGCCCACCGGGAGGTCTCCCACAGCTGGGACCAGAACCTTTCCACCTCGCCTGTCGCCTCTTTCACGTCTCCTCCGAGCTGGGCTGCCAACCTCCCTACCCGCGGCGCCCCCAAGGCCCTCAAGCCTTTCAACAGCCAAGACATCAAGATCCTGCTTCTTGAGAACGTCAATGTCACCGGCCAGGAGATCCTGAAGGGTCAGGGCTACCAAGTTGAGGCCCTCAAGACCTCTCTCCCCGAGGACCAGCTCATTGAGAAGATTCGGTATGTTTTTTTTTTTGGAATGCCCCGCCATCGCCCAACTTTTTTTTTCTGAGGTGATATTCGTGCCCCTCCATCGCCAGCTTCACAATTGCCCCTCGTTCTCCATTCATCCTGACCCCACTATGCATCGCTAACAGAACGTTTGTGACAGTGACGTCCAAGTCATCGGTATCCGCTCCAAGACAAAGCTCACCGAAAAGGTCCTCCGCGAGGCCAAGAACCTGCTCGTTATTGGCTGCTTCTGTATCGGTACCAACCAGGTTGACCTCGAGTTTGCTGCCCGCCATGGTATCGCCGTCTTCAACTCCCCTTTCGCCAACTCCCGCAGTGTCGCCGAGCTCGTTATTGCCGAGATCATCACCCTAGCCCGCCAGCTTGGCGACCGATCTAATGAGATGCACCGCGGCACCTGGAACAAGGTCAGCTCCAAGTGCTGGGAGATTCGTGGCAAGACGCTGGGTATGTGCCTTACTATACAACACCCGCATGGCATTATGGGCTTGAGCTAATACAGATCGCTCGTAGGTATTGTCGGTTACGGCCACATTGGCTCCCAGCTCTCCGTTCTCGCCGAGGCTATGGGCATGAACGTCATCTACTACGATGTGGTGACCCTGATGGCTCTGGGCACAGCCAGCCAGGTTCCTTCGCTCGAGAAGCTCCTCCAAGAGGCCGACTTCGTTACCCTCCACGTCCCCGATCTGCCCGAGACCCGCAACATGATTTCAACTACCCAGTTCGAGCAAATGAAGACTGGTGCTTACCTCATCAATGCCAGCCGTGGCAGCGTTGTTGATATCCCAGCTCTCATCAAGGCTAGCCGCGCCGGCAAGGTTGCTGGCGCCGCGCTTGATGTGTTCCCGCAGGAGCCCGCCGCCAACGGCGACTACTTTACTAACGACCTGAACACCTGGGGTGAGGATCTGCGAAGCCTGAAGAACCTCATCTTGACCCCCCACATTGGTGGTAGCACTGAGGAGGCACAGCGTGCCATTGGTATTGAGGGTACGTGGAGATAAACGAGCACCTTGATAAAGCATTTCTGACTCTTTCATCAGTCGCCGAGGCGCTGGTTCGCTACATTAACCAGGGTATTACTCTGGGTAGTGTGAACGTTCCCGAGGTGCAGATGCGTTCTGTAACCTTGGACGAGTCAGACACTGCTCGTGTAAGTCAACCCCCAGCATGGATGCGCATTATAATTTTCTGACCCGAGAATGAAGGTCATCTTCATTCACCGAAACGTTCCTGGTGTGCTCCGAAAGGTCAACGAGATTCTTGGCGACCACAACGTCGACAAGCAGATCAGTGACAGCAGAGGCGATGTTGCCTATCTTATGGCCGATGTTAGCAGTGTGAAGTATGAGCAAATCAGGGATATCTTTGACAGTCTTGAGGCTCTTAGCTGTGAGTGGAACCAGAGGAAACATGTTAGACATTTTGAGCTAACTATCCTCTCACAGCTCGCATCATGACCCGCGTCCTTTATTAAATGATGAGGTATGGGCCGTATTTGGGTGTGAGGTTCAACCCTTACCCTCGGAACAAAAAGAAACGCGACGCGACCAACGCCGCACGGGTCATTATGGCATGGAGCAAAGGGAAAGGGGGCCCAGTTTTCTGGCTGGGTCTCCATCTCCGGAATCGTCTTTTGACGCATTGATGCATTGAGTGTTTGAATGAACGAGAACCGATGCGACTTGAAACCCCCAGGCTACGATCGTTGAATCGTGGCTTGGAGAGGTCGCGCACAGGGGAAGAGACGGAAGCACAGGGCGTTAGCAATACAGCACGTGCCCTCGGGGGAACAAAAGGGGGCTGGGTTTTGCGGCTGGTGCTACCTCTACTTTAGGGGTTGGCGATACAGAAATGGTGCCTCAAATGCGACTGGCCGCAGAGTCGGTAGCACTGTATGGAGTAATTGGTCTGATCTTAGCATTGAGTCAATATCAAGCCCAGCTTGAAAGAAATTGTTTCTTGAAATTGGTATATGTAATTCTGATTATTTTGAGAGTTCTTGTTATGGCTCAACTCTTGAGATGGAACCTGTGCGTCTTGTAAGTGGGTAGAGGCTTGGTTTAACGCAACATATCACTACGTACTCCGTACGTACTGCATTGAAATAGCATCAAGCCGGTGTACACAACTGCGAGACATCTGGTAGGGCCCACATCCTTTCTGTTGGCTCTGATGTGTAAGCTGTTCTGGTCTACTCTTGTCCAATGGCGAAAACGGTAGGCTGTGGCTTGAGATAAGCACGGTTAGAGCTGCTACCCGAGCCTGGCGAGAGATCTGATCTCGTGGGCAAGAGATGTTAGTCTGGCGCGGCCGAGTAAACCTAGACTGAGTTTCCCTTGACGTCAGGGGGTAGGTGAATGTTGGGGATGCAAGATGCATTGCATAGCCGTGGATGGCTGCGGATAAGCCGGCGGATGCATGAGTTGGAAGCTTTGAGGTACAAGAGGTTCTGTCTGCGTCAGCCGGGCCGGTCGAATCCGGAAGAAGGCAATAGTCTTTGCCTGGGGGAGGAAAATGTGGATGTTTGTACCCTGCTGGGGTTGAGCAAGCGTTGGTTGAGTTTCTCGGACTGTTTATTGAGGAGGACGAGGGTGTTTCGGGTTATGAGGCCGTCTTAGGTACGTACCCGCGGGGATTGAATTGATTGTTGGCTGGGGTTGGAGTTGAAGTCGAGGGTACTTGTGGGCTTGTTCAGTCTCTTCCCCGGTATTTTAGAATTGGCATCCCCCTTTTAGATGAGATGTTCTTGGACTTGGTGTCTACGGGAATCGTCAGGCAGAGACGTGTGTATGTCATCGAGCCCCGAGGATCTGACAGGCTCCCATGCTCGACCGATGGAGTTGCAGTCGGGGACGGACAGTGCGGTTCTAATTAGAGCTGTTTGATCGTCACAGTTAAGGGGCCTACAGCAAGACGCTGGAGCTTCAGAGTCCAGCTGAGCGAGCAGCATCCTCAAACACTCTGTATTCGTACTTGTCTTGAGTCTGTCTTTTCAGCTGAAAGCGTGAGATACTTGGTGGCTCACCGACAGTCCCTTTCCCCTCCACCGCCTTGCTATAGCACAGTGTCGACACCGCTTAAGGCGTGGCTGTCCACCGTTGAAGATCGGAAAAATGCATTTGTCTCGCTTCTTTCTCACCCCCAGACCAAGCAAAGACCACAAAGCCAAAAGACGGACGGGTCGGCCCCTTATTGGCTCGCGGGAGTGTCCTAGAGCCCCTAATCCCACTGAAGCCAGGAGCTTCCATGAACTGAGGGCCCTTAGCGCAAGAAGTAGACTAAAACATAAGATTTTGTACTCGCGGGCGAATGGACCGTGTAAAGATACCTGTAATAAACCCCTAGGTACAAGGCAACTAACAATTACTGCCCCGCCCCCCTGTTCTTCTTTCTCTCCAGTGCCCCGTGCGGCTGCAGCACCCGCCTGGCCCTTTCAATCAGGAGCAAAACGCGTGCTGGCATCACTGCATCCCGTAACTTTTGACTCTCTAAGGTCTTTCGTTTTACCTTGCCTTGTGCGACTTCTCCTGCTCGACCCCTTGTTGGCGAGCCTCCTGTGTGCTGCGTGGGAAAAGAAAAGAAACAAAGACGGGGCCAGAAATCTCGTGCTCTTCGCCGTGTCAGGGTCCTCGCCGCTTCCGTTCTTCTTCGATTACGGGAGCGCCTCTGATACCGAATTCGACGACTTGCGCAAAGTCTCGAGCACCGTTCGACCAAGCCGACTCAACAAACCTGCGGGTTGCATCGATCGCATAACGCCTTTCGGTCATCGCGAATACCGGTCCACGAATCTCTCCTGCACCTCCGTTCTCCGGCTGGCCGCGTTACTTTCTCTATAACTAGGTCACTCGCGAATGAATGCCTGCCACCGCCGTCCAGCCTTGCTTGCCCCTTAGTACCGCTGCCGCCGATACCGCTTCGTTATAGTCGCCTTCGCCCTCATCTATTGTACCTACCGGCCTTGCGCCCGGTCATACTGCCATCATGGCATCGGCCTATGAGGTCGGCACGAGGGCCTGGCAGCCTGATACTGCCGAGGGCTGGGTAGCCTCAGAGCTCATCAATAAGACAATTGATGGTTCCAAGGTCAAGCTCACCTTCCAGCTCGAAAATGGCGAGGTAAGTTTGTTTCTTTGCTGAATCCCGTTGCTTCTGCTGCATCCCGATCTCTATTGCGCAGAGTCAGTCGCTGACCGCACTTTTGTTTCTGTAGACCAAAGACGTCGATGTCACTGCCGAGGCTCTCCAGAGCGGCAATCATCCTTCTCTGCCGCCTCTGATGAACCCTACAATGCTCGAAGCCAGCGATGATCTGACAAATTTGTCCCATCTCAACGAACCTGCTGGTATGTCCGACCATGAACCATAATCCACGCGGTGAAGCTGGGCAATGCTGACGCTGACGCCCTTCCTCAGTCTTGCAAGCAATTAGGCTACGATATCTGCAAAAAGAGATCTACACCTACAGTGGTATTGTTCTGATTGCCACCAACCCTTTTGCGCGAGTCGACTCTCTCTACGTTCCTGGCATGGTCCAGGTCTATGCTGGAAGGCAGAGAGCGACCCAGGCACCCCACTTGTTTGCAATTGCCGAAGAGGCCTTCATGTAAGAGTTGCTCGACGAGGTTTCTGCTCACACAGCGACTGACCTGAATTAGGGACATGATTCGAGACAAGAAGAACCAGACAATTGTCGTTTCCGGAGAGTCTGGTGCTGGCAAAACTGTCAGTGCCAAGTACATCATGCGCTACTTCGCAACCAGAGAGTCTCCCGACAACCCTGGCCAGCGCTCCAAGCGAGGAGCGGAAGCCATGAGCGAGACGGAAGAGCAGATCCTGGCGACCAACCCTATCATGGAAGCGTTCGGTAACGCCAAGACCACCCGTAACGACAACTCGTCCCGATTCGGAAAGTACATCGAGATCATGTTCGACGAGAAGACAAATATCATTGGTGCTAAGATCAGGACTTATCTTCTCGAGCGCTCGCGACTTGTCTTCCAACCGCTGAAGGAGCGAAACTACCATATCTTCTACCAGCTCGTTGCTGGCGCCTCTGACAAGGAGCGCGAAGAACTCAACCTTCTGCCTATTGAGCAGTTCGAATATCTGAACCAAGGAAACTGCCCAACCATTGATGGCGTCGATGACAAGGCCGAATTTGAGGCGACCAAGAAGTCGCTGTCAACTATTGGCGTCACAGATGCTCAACAATCAGACATCTTCAAGCTGTTGGCTGGTTTGCTCCATCTTGGCAATGTCAAGATCACGGCATCGCGAAATGACAGTGTTCTGGCACCGACAGAACCTTCCTTGGAACGTGCCTGTGACATTCTTGGCGTCAAAGCAGAGGAGTTTGCCAGGTGGATTGTCAAGAAGCAGCTTGTCACACGTGGCGAGAAGATTACGTCAAACCTGAGCCAGGCCCAGGCTATTGTAGTTCGAGATTCCGTCGCCAAGTTCATCTACTCAAGTCTCTTTGACTGGCTTGTCGAGATCATCAATTACAGTCTGGCTGCTGAGGAAGTCTTGACTCGAGTGGTCTCCTTCATTGGTGTATTGGATATTTACGGGTTCGAGCACTTTGCCAAGAACTCGTTCGAACAGTTCTGTATCAACTACGCCAACGAGAAGCTCCAGCAGGAGTTCAACCAGCACGTCTTCAAGCTCGAGCAGGAAGAATATCTCAGGGAACAGATCGACTGGACCTTCATCGACTTCTCCGACAACCAGCCCTGCATCGATCTGATCGAGGGCCGCATGGGTATTCTGTCTCTACTTGATGAAGAGTCGCGTCTTCCCATGGGTTCAGATGAACAGTTCGTGACCAAGCTTCACCACAACTTCTCCTCCGACAAGCACAAGTTCTACAAGAAGCCCAGGTTCGGCAAGTCCGCTTTCACTGTCTGCCACTATGCTATCGACGTTACCTACGAGTCTGAGGGTTTCATCGAGAAGAACCGTGATACCGTTCCTGACGAGCACATGGCCGTCCTACGTGCCTCGACCAACGGCTTCCTTAAGAAGGTCTTGGACGCTGCCTCCGCCGTGCGAGAGAAGGATGTTGCTTCCTCGTCCTCTAATGCTGTAAAGCCCGCTGGTGGTAGAAAGATCGGCGTGGCCGTCAACAGGAAACCCACGCTTGGAGGCATCTTCCGATTTTCGCTGATCGAGTTGATGAGTACTATTAACAACACCGATGTTCACTACATCCGATGTATCAAGCCCAATGAGGCCAAGGAAGCCTGGAAATTCGAGGGACCCATGGTTCTTAGCCAACTGCGTGCTTGTGGTGTCCTCGAGACTGTCCGCATTAGTTGTGCTGGGTACCCGACTCGTTGGACTTACGAAGAATTTGCTCTCCGCTACTACATGCTCGTCCGTTCTGACCAATGGACTTCTGAGATTCGTGAGATGGCCGATGCCATCCTTAAGAAGGCTCTCGGAACAAGCAGCAGCAAAGGTCTTGACAAGTACCAGCTCGGTCTTACCAAGATCTTCTTCCGAGCCGGTATGCTGGCCTTCTTGGAGAATCTCCGCACGACTCGTCTCAACGACTGTGCCATCATGATTCAGAAGAACTTGAGGGCGAAGTACTACCGACGTCGCTACCTCGAAGCTCGTGAGGCTGTCATCCGGACACAGTCTGCCATCAGATCCTGGAAGGCCCGGAAACAAGTCCAGGAGCTCCGCAAGATCAGGGCTGCTATTACCATCCAGCGTGTTTGGAGGGGACAGAAGCAGCGCAAGGTCTTCCTGCGCATCAGGAAAGATATGGTGCTCTTCGAGTCAGCTGCCAAGGGATATCTCCGGAGAAAGAACATCATGGAGACAAGGCTTGGTAACGCCGCGCTTGTGATCCAGCGGTCATGGAGGTCACGACGACAGCTGCGGGCTTGGAGGCAATACCGCAAGAAGGTGGTGCTGATCCAGAGCCTGTGGCGTGGTAGGAAGGCTCGCAAGGATTACAAGAAGATCCGTGAGGAGGCTCGTGACTTGAAGCAGATTTCGTACAAGCTTGAAAACAAGGTTGTCGAGCTGACGCAGTCTCTTGGCTCTATGAAGGAGAAGAACAAGGGCCTAGTATCGCAGGTGGAGAACTACGAGGGACAGATCAAGTCGTGGAAGAACCGCCACAACGCCCTCGAAGCACGAACAAAAGAGCTTCAAACAGAAGCGAACCAGGCTGGTATCGCAGTTGCCCGCCTCCAGGCGATGGAAGATGAGATGAAGAAGCTGCAGGTCGCTTTTGATGAGTCGACGGCCAACATCAAGAGGATGCAAGAGGAGGAGAGGGAACTGCGGGAGTCTCTGCGCACCACAAATTCGGAGCTAGAGATGGCAAGGAGAACGAGCACACAGCACGAGAAGGACAACTTGAGTCTCAGACAGGAGCTGGAGGCTCTTCGAGACGCGCTCGAGATGGCTCGGAGGAATGCGCCAGTCAACGGAGACCTCGCAAATGGGACTGCAGCTGCAGCTCCCGCTGCCAGTGGTCTTATCAATCTCGTCTCTTCCAAGAAGCCCAAGCGCCGCAGCGCTGGAGCGGAGCCGCGGGAGCTTGATCGCTTTAGCGGTACTTATAACCCTCGGCCGGTTTCCATGGCGGTTACTAGCACGGCACATCGTCAGAATCTTTCTGGGTCGACCTTCCTACCTGGCGTCGATAATATCGAAATGGAGCTCGAGACGCTTCTTGCGGACGAGGATGGCTTGAACGAGGAGGTGACGATGGGTCTGATCCGAAACCTCAAGATCCCGTCCCCCAACACCACACCGCCACCGTCTGATAAGGAGGTGCTGTTCCCTTCATACCTCATCAATCTTGTTACATCTGAGATGTGGAACAATGGTTTCGTCAAGGAGTCGGAACGCTTCTTGGCAAACGTGATGCAGTCCATCCAGCAGGAGGTGATGCAGCACGATGGCGATGAGGCCATCAACCCTGGTTCATTCTGGCTATCCAATGTGCACGAGATGCTCTCCTTCGTGTTCCTTGCTGAGGATTGGTACGAGGCCCAGAAGTCGGACAACTATGAGTATGACCGACTCCTGGAGATTGTCAAGCATGACCTGGAGAGTCTGGAGTTCAACATCTACCATACCTGGATGAAGGTACTGAAGAAGAAGCTGCACAAGATGATCATCCCTGCCATCATCGAGTCCCAGTCTCTCCCTGGCTTCGTTACCAACGAAAGCAGCCGATTCCTGGGCAAGCTTCTGCAGTCAAACTCTGCACCAGCCTACAGCATGGATAACCTGCTCAGCTTGTTGAACAGCGTCTTCCGCGCGATGAAGGCCTACTACCTGGAGGACTCCATCATTACACAGACCATTACCGAGCTCCTGCGGTTGGTAGGCGTGACAGCGTTCAACGACCTGCTCATGCGACGAAATTTCCTCTCGTGGAAGCGTGGCCTCCAGATCAACTACAACATCACGCGCATTGAGGAATGGTGTAAGAGCCACGATATGCCCGAAGGCACGCTTCAGCTGGAGCATCTGATGGTGAGTATTATTCTCAACGGATATGCGTGAAGTATACTAATAAATGAATAGCAAGCAACGAAGCTTCTTCAGCTCAAGAAGGCCACCCTGAATGATATTGAGATCATTCAGGATATTTGCTGGATGTAAGTATCCCATCCGTGTGATGCGTACGACCTCGTATTGACTTGTTTTAGGTTGTCACCAAACCAGATCCAGAAGCTGCTTAACCAGTACCTGGTTGCCGATTATGAGCAGCCGATCAACGGCGAGATCATGAAGGCAGTAGCCTCACGAGTAACGGAGAAGAGCGATGTGCTTCTTCTACAAGCCGTGGACATGGACGACAGCGGTCCATATGAGATCGCTGAGCCCAGAGTCATCACGGCTCTCGAGACTTATACCCCATCTTGTGAGTAACCAACTTGATGTAATAAGCTAGAAGCTATGTGGCTAACATGGCAATCTCAGGGCTTCAAACTCCACGCTTGAAGAGGCTGGCTGAGATAGTGTCGGCACAGGCCATTGCCCAGCAGGAGAAGTTCGACTATGTTGATGGTGATGAGTACGACGCACAAAGCGAGCTGGCTGGCGTTGATGAGGTGGAAGTAGAACAGTAGAGGATAATGAAGCTGGGTTAGGCATTTCGAACGCACATAAGGGATAGAAGCCGCATTTTCAGGGTGTTTGATGTCGAATTTTCTAATGGCGGCGTGCAGCCGGAATGGATCTGGAGGGACTTGGCCACGGAGGGCACCCACCCTTCATGTATCTGGACGGCGTCATGTATTCAGGGCGAGACCATTGGCTCCTGTCCGCGAGTCGGGAAGAGGTCTTGGCTCGACCCTACCTATTATTGTAAGATGAGATACGGCTGTATTGGAGAGCGTGAGGAACGAGAGCACGAAGCGATATTGTGGTTATTTCCGTTCACTTGGATGTTCTGTTTGACCTGGTGTGACTGTCTTCAGGTGTGATTCATCTATCCAAACTTTGCACCCCGATATGCGCATCATGCAATGCTGCCTAGATGCATTTCAGAGTGCCCAACTCTAGAGCCCATCAATCTCTGCAACCACAGATTGAGACGTAACCCCAACCAAAAGCCATGCGAAACTCACCCAATATCATCATCACGGGGACGCCCGGCGTCGGAAAGACGACGCATTGCGAGAGCCTGGCGGAGAGGACCGGGCTACGCCACCTTTCTGTCAACCAAGTGGTCAAGGACAAGGAGTGCCACGAAGGCTGGAGCGATGAGTATCACAGCTGGATAGTTGACGAGGACAAGGTGAGGCGCAATGAGACTCTTTGGATGAACATGTTTCGGAGACAAGAAGACGTAGACAGGGTTAACGTGGAGATTGCAGCTATTGGATGCTATCGAAGACGATGTCAAGGCTGGTGGCTGCATTATTGACTGGCACGCTTGCGACCTCTTTCCCAAGAGCTGGATCGACCTAGTTGTGGTTCTCCGCGTTGATTCGACTACGCTTTACGACCGCCTCACGGCACGGTACGTTGTCCAGCCGAACTGTTTGGTTCTGGGATGGATCACCAAGGCCTGAACTAGCTACTGACGCGGTATCATTCTACAGAAACTACCCCGAGTCAAAGCTCCAGGAAAATCTTGACTCTGAAATCATGGAGGTGCTATTGCAGGAGGCACACGAGGCATTCGATCAGGAGATTGTCATTGAGCTGACAAGCAACGCGTCTGACGAGATGGAGACGAACGTTGATCGCATAGAGGCTTGGATGAAGCAATGGAAGAAGGACAACAGCGAGCAATAACGTCAATCTACGGCAAAGGGAGAAAAAAAGTCACTGAATGAGGATTAAAAAGGAGGTTTGCGAAGTGGTGAATGGTGAAATCTTTTTGCGCTAGAGGGGGACATATTTTCTGAAGCGTGGATTCGGTTGGTGAAAATAGATTTTTTAGATGCAAGCTGCGAATTGATATCATCTTTCTACTGGTGTTGTCTGTAGCTAAAAAGGAACTCGGATTATCGGACAAGTGCATATCTTTGTACAGCTACAGTGGGACCTTTTGAGCAAGCAAGAGTCGTCTTGTTCAACTTGCAGCTACTAGCGCTTTCCTGACAAGCTCAACTTGACTACGCTTTGGGCACTTCGGCAAGCGGGAGAGAGGTATCTACTGTGTCCTAATTTCGTAACCCTTTATAAAAATGGCTGCGCATAAAGTCAACTTCATCACCGGCAACGCCAACAAGTTGCGCGAGGTCAAGGCCATCCTCGAGCCGGAAATCGAGGTCTTGAGCAAATCCGTGGATCTTGAGGAGGTGCAGGGCACGCTCGAGGAGGTTACCGAGTCAAAGTGCCGACGTGCAGCTGATCTGGTAAATCTATTCTCTACTATGCTCGCTAAGAAACACCAAACAAGCTATGAAAGACTAGTCTAACCATTACCTAGGTAAAAGGACCTGTGTTGGTTGAGGATACGGCGCTGTGCTATAATGCCCTCAGCGGTCTTCCCGGAGCGTACATGTACGTTATCCCGCAACTTTGCGGGTTCACCATCAATCCGTCTTGTTGAGATCCTTTCTGCTGACACTGCCTTGAAGCAAGTGGTTCATGACCTCGATCGGTCATCAGGGCTTAAATAACCTCCTAGCCGCTTACACCGACAAGTCTGCCGAGGCTGTGTGCACCTTTGGGTACTGCCCCGGACCTGGCGAGAAGGTTATTCTCTTCCAGGGCCGTTGTCCAGTACGAAATCTCTCAACCCCCGAGTTTTTATTCGCAACTGACACCTCCCGCAGGGCAAGATTGTGCCTCCCCGAGGACCCCCCGACTTCGGTAAGGTGTACACGACATGCGAAGACGATGTAAGCTGACTGTCAGTAGGATGGGATGCCGTCTTTGAGTATGAAGGCCAAACGTATGTCTAGATCCTCACTTCGGAGTTACACCCCACTGACTCTCATAGGTTTGCCGAGATGGACAAGGCAGAGAAGAACAAGATTTCCCACCGCGGTCGCGCACTGGAGAAGCTTCAGGCCTGGTTCAAGGAACAGCAATAACTGAGCAAGGCCCAGGGCGAGTGGGAACTAGGATGCAGTCGCATAGTTTGTTAGGCTGGAGGTTCACAACATGATTAGCAATGCTGCCATGATGGACATTGGGGTATAGATGGCTTACTATAGCACCTCGTACTGGCTGTGCTTGCGGAAATAGTGCGAACCACGGCGGTACGGCTGCAGCGACTCGCCAATAGAGGACGGCTTGTCACGGACTTCCTTGCCGACTAAACTTTTAATCTTGGTCGAGTCACGGAAGCTGGGGTCGAATACAAGTAGATTCATGTGGCCATCCATCTGTTTCTCAATGCCGATGATTGTCAGCGAGTGCCCTGCGCTTAGTGATTAGTACTTCTGGTTTGCTTGAGTGATACAGGGTGTACTTGCCTGGGTGTTGAAGGTAGATTGGGGGGAGATCTGTAAGATGGATCCTGTCTTCCACATCCTTTACACCGCCTTGAAAGTAATTTTCGACTGCCTCGAAAAGGCGCGCCTTTGATCGGCCCCGTTCCTTGTCCTTGAACGCTTGCACGGAGCAACTGCAGTCGGGTTAGCCATGCACTCTGGTTGACGGCTTGAGTTGACTGACGGTATCTGTAAGCTGAGAAAGACAGCCTGGGCCTGTTACACGTGAGTGAGTCTGATGCGTCGAGACGTCGCACAGAGGAAATACCTCTGGTGTCCCAATGTACTTTCGCGTTCCCTTTACACCGCCCGTCTCTACCCGACCCTGGGCGTTGATACCCATGTCCCAGGCATTCTCAATGAGGTCTTGGATCTGGAAGATGGAAGGAAACGTGTGCGAAAAGTGCTCCGAGCCCGCAGTCTTGGCACCGATGATGTGTGAGACAAGCATCTGAATGTTTCGGTACCCGCAGAAGCCACCTGTGTAGCGGTGTCAGGTAGGCTGCTCCGAGTTTCTACTACTTGCATGCCGGCTTACCTTCTCGTCGTAGTTTAGAAATATGCTGTACTTGGCTATGGCATAGGTAGGCGTATTGAGTAGACGTGCTCTGTTGGAGGAGCTGTCCGAGAACCGGCAATATTCCTAGGAACACCTCGTGTAAGACATTTACGAGAACAACCAGCAGGAGAGAGCTTTACCGTCGTTTGCAACATGGCCCTGGTCTTCGAGGAGATCTACAAGCCAGGATGGCATTCGTCTCTCGTGCGCAAACCTGCCAAGCTCGGATTTCTGCAACTAGGGTTAGTCCGCTCGGGAATTCTAGAAGGTTAATAGACTGCATACCCCTAGTCGAGCAAACTCCCGACTCCGCTCCCCTTGTTCGGCCGACTTGGAAGCCTCAGATCGACTCGAGGGGCGTTGATCCGTGTTCTTGGACACGCCAGATCCCTCTGAAAAGGATTTCTTGTTCTTGTGCCGTGTACGGCTGCTACTTGCTTCCCGGCCACGTCCCGACTTACTATTACCAGAGAAGAGGTCCCTCCACGCCTGTATAGCGCTGACTTTTTTCTCGCTCCTATGCTTACGAGAGCTGCTCTTGGAGGAAGATCGTGACTCCTTCGCGTCCGGCCTCCTCGAGTCCGGCCTCGGGGGCATGGGCGGCTGCTCCGATGGCTCGGGCGTTGCGCCTTGGGCCTCGAGCTCGTGAAGTCCTAGGTGATAGGCCAGCTCATCCGGCGAGACGAGTTCACCGCACCCGTCAAAGGGACAGGGAACAGGACCCTCGGACGCGGCGAAGGGGGACTGATCCTCAGGGTGATCAGTGTCGATGTGCTAGGGGTTGCATGTGTCTTAGCCCGAGGAAACCAATGAGGTAGGAGCGGTGAGGAAGCCCAAGCTCGGCGGGATTGCGTACTAGAAGGAGTTCATATTCACCCTGTTCGGGCTTGAAGCCGCAAAAGGGGCAGTTGGCGGCAGGGTCAGGGTTGGGCATTTGGGCAGAGAGAGGTTGGAGTTGTATTGGTGAGAGATGTCAACAGGCGGCGCTGGGTATCATTTGAGGGTTCTGAAGGAGAGAATAAGAAAGAAAATGGCAAGAGCAAGAAAGAACCAAGCTATTATGCTAATTTACGTCTCAGAATCGCTTTCTACATGCGCCGCGCTTGTCTTTGAGAGTTGTGACAAAGAGTCGAGTACAAAGGGGGTGAGATGGCTAGGTAGAATTGAGGCTGTGATGATGGGCGCACACGTACCACCTGTACCGCCGGCAAGTACCTCTGCCCGATTTTGGGTGCCTGGCTACCCAAAAATACGATGCAGCAAACAACACCGTCATGGGATCACAATTTCTGTTTTGGGCCGTGCTGGGCACTACAACATTAGTCCCCCAATTCCAGGTCAACGGCCAAGACAGGAAGAGCGACTCCAAGTGACCGGCTGCTGTCCCTCCCTCCATGTGGCGTCCCAGCAACCGACACCGCGGGTCTTGAATAGCTCTCCCGGCGAATACGACCCTGAATTGCATACGCGAGATGATGCAGCCAACAAGGCGCCGATAGCGGGACCGGCCGAATGGGGCTAAGGTTGGCCTGGATCGCGCATTCACATGATGATGCAAACTTGCTGATGCAGACCGCCAAGACAACAACAGCAGATGAATCTCGACAATCAAGGCATGGTTAAATATTAGGAATCGGTTACCTAAGTCGCTGACAGGAGTCCTGCTATTTATCCTCCGAGCCGGGCCAGCGACAGAAGGCTGCTGTCGGCAGTTGCGAGCTTCTGCAGCTATTGTCAACCCCATGTCCAGACTAGTCCTCTGGCGACTCTCACGGTCACGAATCAGGACATGTGCAGGCCATGAGTCAGACATCGTGAGAAATTCTAAAAAACCCAAACCAAACCCGTTGATTGAACCGTATACTCTAGTTGTAAAGGCAGGCGAGCAATGAAAGATAGAGCTTGAAACAGTGGTACTTGGTACAAATCCGACAGCACGGAGAATTTAGCCAGAAGAGGGCTCTCTGAATCAAGCCCATGTCCTGGTCCCGAACCACCGTGCCCTGTGACCTGGTGAAACGACAAGGTCTGGGCTCGTCGACCGCCCCGCGGCCCCGAATCATCGTGATCGTGATCGTCTAGGAAATGTCCTCTGAGGAGGGGCGCAATTGCCCTTACATCAGATTGCAATTGCTCTTCGCTGGAGCTTCGCCTGGGTTCTGCGACTTCTCGATCTGGCCGATCAAGAGCTCAAAGGCCTTTCCGACGTTCTCGTTGTAGCGCGCACTCGCCTCGGTCCAGCCGCATTGGATTTTCTCGGCGAGCTTCTGTCCGTCCTCGGGGGTGACCTGCCGTTGCTCGGGTCGCAAGTCGCTCTTGTTGCCCACGATGACGATGGGAACAGACTCGGTGCCCTAGGCGACGGCATTCCTCGGTCAGCTGTCTCGCATTGCCTGTCAAGGTAAATAATCACACTCACCAGGTGGTTCAGAATCTTTTCGCGAATGACTTGCACCATCTCAAATGAGGGCAAAGATGATACCGAGTAGACAAGCATGTACCCATGAATACCAATAAAGTGCTTCGAGTTTAGGATGCTGTACTCGTCTTGGCCTGCCGTGTCGACAATCTCAGTCGAGAAGTCCTGGCCCTTGTACTTGATCATCTTGCTAAAAGTGTTCTCGATTGTTGGGTAGTAGCTGTCGACGAAGTGGCCATCAACGAATCGTACCGCCAAAGACGACTTGCCTGGTCATTCATTCTTGTCAGCCATCTTGATATTTTGCGCCTGGCAATGACAAAGAGTCGCGGCGGGCGTGAATGCGAAAGGGAACTTACCGACGGAGCGGCTGCCAACAATGGCGACCTTTCTTTGCTTGGGGGAGGGCATGGTGCAACAGCGTGCGTTCGCGATCGCACACGCAGGTCGACAGGTGGAACAGAGAGCAGCGGGAGAGACTGCTGCTGGCTTGGGGCTGCAAAGCTATCGAGCCTAAAGAGGAAGATGGGCGCACAAGACCGAGACCTACAGGTGCGCAGTGTGGGCGAGAATAAAAAGAGCGCCTTTGATGATGATGTACGATGATGGAGTTGGGGATGTCTGAGGTGTAACAGCCTGGAAGTTCAGGTGTACGTCAAGTGTAAGTGTCAGTGCAACTGCAAGTGCCCCAAAGG
>JAAGWO010000241.1:0-28448 GCA_013266205.1 Fusarium decemcellulare
TCCGTATCCGGCGTCCCGCCCGGGCGACTTTCGGCATGAGACATCCTGCTCCTCCCAAGGCCCGCACAGTACAGCAGGAATCCTGGGGAAATTTTCACCCTTGGCCCGGCATGCAGCAGAGTTAGCCGAGCCGACGCTTGCTCGTCTAAAACAAAGAGAAAAACTGCCGGGGTTTGCATCTGTCGGACAATTCATTTGCTAATCAAGCGAGGTGCTGCAAGCCAGAACAACCGATCAAGAATACGCCGATACGCCAGCAAGGCGAAAACAAAAAACTTTGAAGCTCCGCCCTGTTCCGTTGGCTACCCGCATGCTCGGAGCCTGGATTCAGGGCAAGCTTTTTTGCCTTCCAACGACGTCACCACCGACATGTATGCTCATCATGACTAGAGAAAAATCCTCCCGAAGAGACCGAGGTCCCACTTTCTATCCGCCTTGTCAAAGTGTTTCTGTCATTGCGGAACGGGGGCGGGGAACAGATCGTCAATAAGAAAAAAGAACGTTGTGTTGTTGATAAGACAAGGAAAAAAATACCGGTTTTCGAGTCAGGTCCGGAGTCGGACTACCCGCCGGGCCCCCTTGGCGATGACATCACCAATCTTTGACAGCGCCGCTCATCTCCCGCATCGAAATCTTGCACCGTTTCCGAGATCCTGGGTAAAGGGAGGGGTAGAAGCAGAAAAAAGAAAACCCCACGGCGGAGCGGTCTGTGGTTCTTCTTTCGGATTGTTGATCAATGGAGGGGCGTGTGTGGTTGTTGGGCTGCTGTCGTCTTTGACCCGTGACCTTACAGTATCGAGCTAACAACCAAGGCGCAGCAGTTATCTTGAGGCGCTTGATGTTGACGCCATGTTTGCGTTCTTCGCCCACGACGTAATTCCTGTTTCGAAAAGTCGGAGGCCTTGTTTCATGGCGCAGTGTCTACTCGTCAAGGAATCTGGAAAAACGGCATCTGGTCATTGACTTTTCCAAGGCAGAGTGAGACGCTTGCTGTGACAGGTACTTCTTGATAGAGTAAACAAGAAATCGGACGAATTAGGGAACTAGTGTTAGTCAACATGACTCACCTAAAGATTCGGAATAATGTGGGATGAATTGGTGGTGTCTACAGAAACGTGTGGTGGTAGATCTATGCTAGCTCTTGAAAACACCACCACGTGAGAGTGTCGGCGAGAATCAGATAAGCGCAGCCCGTCTCTATTATGATAGCGCGAGGATATATGAAGTATAATCAAGTTCAAACATCCATTTTGGCCCCGTGATTCCCATCCATCGCGCGAGCTGACTTGCATGTTAGCGAGAATCTCGTCCCGTCGCTGGCGTCGTGCTAGTCTAGACGCTCGTTACCGTCTGTCGGGACCGACGTTTCCACACAACTAACAATGGCGGTCTAGACAAGGGTTTCAATAACGGTCTTGTGATAGATTGAACCGCTTATCTGACAGTTCAACTCGCTTATCTGCACCCTCTCTTCTCCGATGCAGGTCCCCAAGTGCACGGCGGGCGATGGCCGCCGGGCTTCCAGGCGCTCCAGCTACGAGAGGGTCAGTTCCTCCGCTCTTGTCACTCTCATCTTACTAGTATAGGGCTAAGAAAAATGAGATGCAGAGTGCTCAGAGGAGCCGTCAAGCTCGGAGTCTCTGACATTGGCGCTGAACCCTCCCCTTGTGGCGCCTGAATCTGGCATTGCCATGCCCCTTCCATTTAATCATTCGGGTCAACGGGGCAATGCGGGTAGGGCTGGTTTCAAGTGCATTATCCAGAACACGGAAGGTGCTTTCGGCCGATATATGCTGGCCGGTGGGCCGCCTCATGTCCCTATGCTCCTTCCATCCTCGGCGGCTCCGCGACACACCTTTGCCAAGTTGTCGGTGGGCAAACACTCAACTACCACCTCATCCACAACGCTCCAGCGCCAGGGAAGCGTGCAAAAATGAAAGAAGATGAGAGAAAAAAGAGATGGCATCTGTGAGAGACGCAAAAAGAAATGCGTGATCTGGGAATCGAACCCAGGGCTCCCCGACGTTACTCGAATGGCAACGGAGAATTTTACCACTAAACCAATCACGCTGTTGTGGCTTGTCACGTGGAAGGTACACAGCAATTTCTGCTCATGAGCGAATGACCGCGCTGGCTATGCCTCAGTATTCCAGCCAGAGGGGCATCATCCCTACACTACGTACGACAAGGCGATCATTTACAGCTATAGCCAACTCAGAGCTTCTTATGAAATAAATTGAATACCAGCAGCTACCTAGTCGGCGCGTCCGGGTGTATCACTATGCTAACACCCCATCAGACCGTCGCAAGGTTTACACATGATCTATAAAAGCGAATGCGAATGCGGAAACACATGAGCGTGCGCATGAAGCGTTTGACTTTTGGAGATTGACACGAATCAGAAGAGAAGAAAAGCTCCCTACGATAAAAGTGTGCTGAGTTGGCAACTGTCTATACATGGTCAAACGCCTCGTCGACTCACAACCCAGCCGAACTCACATTCTCCGGTGCTTCCACCAGCGCAACCAGTTGACCGTCTCAAACGAGCTCATGCCCCCGGGTTTGTTGGTGAGAAGAGATTCTGGGGGCAGTGTCACACTCTGTGAGATATTGAGTAGCCGATATGTCGTACCAGTCGGGGGTCAACCAGATGCCGGTACATGTCCCGCAGGACCTCACCCTTATCCCGGACCTCGATGCTTCGAGGCCCTCCTCTCTGGGTTGTTAGACATTAGGCCTTTGACAGCCTCCATGAACAGGCCATCACTGTACTTTGCATGCTTCAAAGACGTCTTGGTGCCTCTATTGATTCAGTCAGGTAGCACTGCCTTTCCAGAATGCTATTATTGATGGATACCTTGTCTACCGGGGTGATTACTCTAGCCTCTATTTACGTATGGTACATTTTACACACCTATCCTCATCCAGGATCACGCATATGGTACAGAATCCTCCACAGTTCTAATGGGTATATTACCATCAATCCCTGGCAGAAATGCACGGTACGACGCTGCAAGTGACCAGCTTCGCAAGTCTCGAACGATAGCCTAAACATATTGATCAGAGATAAGAAAAAGAAAGTCAAAAACGGCAGCATACCTCAGCTTTGGGAGTGAATATCCTGGTTCCTGTAGCTTCGTCCACGCATAATGCCTCCTCAATCGTCCCCTCCCAAAAGACTCTGACACCTGAGGTACACGCCGCAAGCCACTGCAAGTCCCCGCGCTGCGTTTCTGGGTGTTGAATATAGTAATCTCGGAAGAAGGGCCACGAGATGCAGTCGAGCATGTCAATGTGCGGCACAAAGACCTGGAGCTCGGTTGGCCGAAGCCACTCGGGTAGATCCTAGATACAAAGGGTTAGACAATGTTGATTTTCAAGCAGCGAGGCAAGGTCTCCGAGATGAAGCAGGTATGGATGAGAGAGGTACTCACAGCGTAGGTTTCAGGGGTTGGATGAACCATCCACCTCATGGTGATCCAAGCAACCCAGACAGCAGCCATCGAGGTAAACGAATAATCCTTCCGCCGAGCACTGTAAATGAATCTAACAGCCCATTTACCAATCATGGATGCTCTTTCATACTCATCCTTGTCAAAGAGAGCTGCTACAGATGGGAAAGGCCCGATGAGTTTCTCCGGAGATACACCTTCAACAATAAGTTGCTTCGCGTGTTTCAAAGTATCTGCCCAAGCTTTGGTGACTGATGCAACACCGTGGCCGTCGTTTGCCGTCATCATTGCCCAGTTGTGCTCTGCATAGTAGTTCTGAAGTTGCCCCCGCTGTGCAACGTCAGGATAGTGGTTTGCTTTGATGCCGCTTGAAAAGGGGAGGTTGCCAAAGGTTGATGAGACGTAGGACCGGGTGCGGGATCCAAGATCAGGATGCTCAGGGTCGAATGTGAAAGCTCCCCCGTCGACCCATTCAGTCCTGTCAAACAGGGTCTCGATGAACTTGCTCTGTGATTCGCGGTGCGTGCCCAGAAGTCTGTCCAACGTTAGTGGCTATCGTCTTGTAGTATCGATCACAACTGAAGGCTGAGAATGAAAGTTGGAGATGGATTTCAAGAGCGTAAAAGCTTCGAACACCCACGAGAAGGGATCACATTGCTCCCAGTCGAATTAGTATATATATTCCCATATTCTACTTGCAAGTTCTATGAAAACTTTCACGAGACAACGAACTACTGACCTTTGAGAGACAGCCACAGTTTTGGACTTGGTGTTGAGATACGAGACAATCGACTCAACCGACTCGCCTATCCTAATCCAAGACATAACCTCGGCGGCTTCAGCATCCGTGCCCTTCCGCATAGACTCCAGGATGGTTTCTAGATCCCGGAGCCTATCCTTCTGCTGGTTGAACGCATGGGTTAGCCTGTTCAGCCTGTCACCCGAGAGCACCTTGGTGTCGTAGATGCACTGGTTGCTGTTGAACTGGCAACGGGAACAGGGATGCTTCCCATCACATTTTGTCTTCGATTTGCGGCACTGCAGACAAGCGTGATTGGTTGAGGGTCTCCGGCCTGAGGCCCGTGGAGTTGGACCGGATGCCGGTGAAGGATCCGAGGGGCCCGGTTTTGGAGCAGCAGGGGCCAGAGTGGGCGGCTGCGTTCTACTGTCCATGCTGAGCCTAACCCCCTGGCATCGATGACGTATTTATTGTCCCGGTTGCTATATCTCGGGTTTCGCACGCATTAGGGGATTGCAACTGACGGGTTCACAACTGGCGCATTCAAATTTACCTACGAGCGGGGCTAAGGAGGTGTGTCTGACTCAGCGGTGTTGACCAATTAGCATGGTTCCAAGATGTGCCACTTTCAGTTGTTCGAGTCGACGCAGGGTAAGTTAAAATTGTCACTCAGGCGACTCCAACCAGCCGTTTCTCTCTGCTATACTTGGAGATATTTCAAATGGGACTGTCTTAAAGACTAATTTAAATCGTATTTACATAAGTGTCTACATAGTCCAAGTCGAGATAGAGCTATGATATAGTTATCATGCAGAGTGTCTGCTTGTGTTAGCACCACGAAAATCAGCGACGGGAGGACACACATTCATGCTACCAGCTCACGTGAACGTAGCAGTTGTATAACCAATAACGCTGCTAAGCAAAAAGACAATTCCCGTTGATATCCAGTCACAAATCCGAACAATGATCCACGCGGAGGCTTGCCTTCCGTGTCAGTCACACCCAAAGACAAGGCCAACGAATTGAAGCTGCAGCGCGACACAAGAGGGGACAGTAGCCACAGACGGACCAGTGTCTGTTTGCCACCGGCCTAACAGATCAAATAATTTGTTGTAAAATTTGGGTTTCAGACATAGCCTAAGGTGATTAGCCGGCTACACTGTTGAGTGATTGACTTCAGAGGAGACGACGGGAATGTGCGTTGGCCTTCATCGTGGCTGTCACTCGCAAACAAAACTCCCAAACGATGTTCCTCCATGTCCCCCATCTATTCATTCCACTAATTAAATTCACCTTACCTCCTCAGTTTGTTTCTTCCATTCCACAGTCATATCCTTCTTTCCCAAGATACCGCACTCCCCGTCTATCCCCACGAAGATCATCTACCGTCATGTCATTCTCGCAGAAGCCTGGTGGCCCATCAACCCCTTATGAAGCAGGACTTCAAGGCTCCGAATGGAAGCCCAGGAACCTTGAGGAATACCAACGAGAGTTCCTTGATAAATTCCGAGAAGCATCGGCGGCCGGAAGAGAGGAAGAGATGATCAGGTTGATCGCGTTTGCGGAGGCCAGCATAGCCGAGCGACGCAGAGAGCCCACAGCAAGAAAAAGTGTCGGTTATCGTAAGTTATAGTCTACAGGGCCAGGCACTCGCCTAGTTGCTGACATTGGATTCTTTTAGCATCTCCGCATCCCTGTTCTCGAGAAGGACTTGGAGCACGCGAGAATGAGGACTACGCCATGCTATGATGATCAGATCGAGGGAATAGATAAGGTTTTGGAAGCTTTCCCGGCCGTTTTAGCTCAGTGCAAGGGAGGCCTGGGCAAACCTCGCACCAGCACCAAGAAAGAATGATGTGGGCACCATCGCCGTTCGAGTATTTCTTTCAGTAAGTCCTCACGGCCTTGACAGTAGTTCCGTACAATTGAGACATGAAATAGGAAAGACGGGCCGTTGAGGGTGAAACTCTGGTAGCCTTTGATGCTTTCACGCACGCATCACCATAACCAAGTGGCGTTGACATTCTGATGGCTACATTGCACCTTGGCTAAACCCTCAATTGAGAGCACTTACGTCTTGAATCAAATAAATGGTTCAACGAGGACAATGCACTAGAACTGTCCGTTGCTATGCCGCGCGTCTCCCGTTTCAAATTGTGTTTGCCTTCAGCCTTTGTGTGTAAAACCGGTTGAAACCATTAATTGACCAAGGGCCACTCATGTTCCAGTAGAACGGTATTCGCTCGCAGCTTCGATAGTAGTCTCGCAAAATTCGTCAATCCCCACTTGGGAAAGACCTTATTGGCGTCACCAGGGTAGAGCGGGTATACCTTCTGGAAGGCCTTGGTTGACGATGTTCGGTCAGTATGCTGTCCGAGAGGTTCTTTGTAGCCAAAACCCAATCCATATTCTGTATCGGGCAGAATAACATGCGGAGTCAATAATTAGTCTTTATACAATTCTTATAGACGTTAGAGTCGCTTCGTGGACTCTTTTATGTCTGTCATTGAGTGCCCCGACTATAACTCCAGTGGATGAATTCTAGCGAACTTCAGAGCTATTAGGTGGCCATGTTTCTATAACACTCGCCTCTATGTCAACTATAAAAACGTGATTCCTGGCCTCTCTGGGTGTTCCTATGTGGCACTATGTACTAATAATAAGAGCCGTATTGAGTCTAATGAGAGACTGAGCCCGTGTGTCCTAATGTAGCAGGAGAGACAAACTACTGCTACTTAACGCAAAGAAGAGTATATAAGAAGAATCAGCGCTGCGATGATGCTAACGTAGTATCTATTATAGTTTGAAGAAGAAGGTTGAGCCTTGGGTTGGCTTGCGTTGACCTTGTTATCCCCCGATTGGACATCATTGGGTTTGCTTGTAGTCGAATTACTCCCGTGGTTCAGTCCAGAGCCAGAGTTGGCAACAAGCACTTCGCCACTCCTCGAGTGCCAAATTGAATCGTCTCTGGAACCGAAACCACCCTTATATGTCCTCCCTGGACTATTTACCCCCCTCCTCTCGTCTGGGTATTCAGTTCTCTGATTGAGGAGGATTGCTGATTGGGAGTCGGAGATTGAGAGTGGTAGGCCAAGAGTTGCAGGTTGAGGGTTGCGTGGAGGAGGTTCTACCCGGCCAACCTTTTGTTTGCGTCTCACGTGGCCTGCAACATTTCGGCAGTTGGGATCCTGCCACTCAATCTTATCCTCATTCCTGTGTTGGGATTGATCCAATCTGGCTCTGTTGTCTTCGGGTTGAGTAAGTGTTGGCTGCGGTGAATGGGAGTGACCATGGAACGACATGATGTTGATGTTGCAGAGATGGAAACAAAGAGAAAGGCCAAAACAGAATCGACGTAAAATAAAACAGCTATTATTTGGGAATCCCCTCTAGAAACTTGCTGCGGTCCCGATGTCTTATGCTAATGCCCACCTGGGATGTCCTGTAAATGCCTAAATGGGGCTGTGTATGAGATGTGACAGGTGTGCAAATTATGGGCCAGTAACAGAGTTACACTCGGGTACCTTTACCAGCGAGTTAATGAATGTCGAATTGAGGCCTCCTGGGCCCAAAGTAAACTCCACTGGGCTGGTCGCCTTATACCCGTCGAGGCTGGCAGTGTTTATGTCGCCTGTATGCCCGCCCACATCATCATTTAAGCTCAGAGTTCTAAATTGGCTTCGTGCCGGCGCACCCCACGCAGCCGAGGCAGATTTATGTTTGTGATAGATCCCTGCGCAGTTTTGTGCTATTGGTCTCACGCCTTCCGAAGTTGGCTGTAGTAAATCCTACTAATGCGATTTAACCAAGCCGTCTTCTCTTGGTTTTCGAAGCAGTTGACGAGGGCTCGTAGCTGGCTGATTGAGCTGTAACGGACCGCGTGACGTGACGAAGGACAAAGGAAATATGGAGCGTCTGCCGTTTACGATGCTATATCAAGTTGCGTTGACTGTGGGTTATCGGACGTAGTTGCTGAACTTTTGGGGATGGCGGTGCTATAACCCTGGGCAATAGAGAAAATGCTGTTGTCCTTGTCATGAAGGAGAACCAAGATCGATCAGTCCATGTGGACTGGTTCAAACGTGATCGAGTTTCTAACCAGGCCGATGTTAATAACCACGTTACGGTAGCAGATACATGCCTCCGAGTCGTGGCTCAGCCCCCTCTGAATGGAACGAAGAGAGTGTTCTGGGTCAAAAGGCACCCGGTCAGAACTCTTGTCTGGTCCAATTCTCCGAGCCCGTCATTTGCCTACACCACTGAACATGATCCTCTCCAAGCACGACAGAGTCCCGTACGCAGCATGTATGGAGACGCGAGGTGTCTTTCGTAGCGAGAGGCCATGAGCACGCATTTACTTGCTTATCCTCCAAACCCCGATATCTCACCATGAACAACGTATCCGCTGATGGATGCATTGCTGAAAATATCCCATAGCTTCTACATACAAGTAACTGTCTTCCAAAATGCTTATGAGCTGAGGTTTCTCAGATTGTTTCGGACGACAGCAGTTTTAAATGAACTCGGAGGCAGTTGTATAGACATCCACCCTTTAACATTGAGAGTGGCACCTCCACGTGTTAAAGCACAAAGCATGAACTGCCTTTACCAAGTCGACTTCGTTGACCAGCTCAGAATAAAGGATCCACCGAAAGCTCCCAAGCATCGCCAATAGACTCCAGGCTCGGCTTGCCCAAGGAGGTGCGCAACATGGTCCAGGGGGTACTTGATTCCAGTACCATGTTGCGATCCCCAAAATGGTTCGTCCAAATCATCTTGTAGAGCCTTATCAAGATACTCTTGCGTTTTGGTTTGCCAGGATTTGGCGTTACTTAACATCGTGCTCCGTTGAGCCGTGTGTTCCGAGGTCGTTCCACGCTTCTTGGAGGTGTGTGCTCTTGTCAAACGAGTCGGTTAGATCCGTTTTCTTCTTGGAGGCCTTATCACGACCAGCGAAACGGGCTTTTAACCCAGGACGCCAACCAGCTGGGTACAAGTCCCTAGGAATTATGGGCACTTCGTGTTCTATCTTTCTATCCCTTCCAGAAAGATTGCGAAGAACATCGACAGCTTCGTAGTCGTCCTTCCAGGGTTTCCGGTTCGAATCGTGATCGGAGTCAGAATCTCCTCCATCTCCATTTCCAATACCTTGTTTCCCTTTATCCCCGCGGCTTGTGCGTTGATTCCCCTGTTTGACGGTGGCGTATTGAGGGTTGCGCGGAGGGGGCGCTGCTGAGCCGGTATTTTCTTTGCGGCTCACGTGGGCCGCGACATTCCGGTAATCAGGTTCAAATGGTTCAATTCCTTCATTACATTGACTCTGGGCTGATCTGGTCTCATCATCTTCGATAGCAGTCCATCCTGTTGACTGTGATGCGTGGGGGCGATTGTCAAATGCTAGCATGTTGACCTTGCCAAAACGTAAACCAAGGCGTACAAACGAGAGTCGGTATAGGACACCGCTTTTTTTTTCGAAGCTCAGACAGGAAATAAGAATAAGAATGAGAATATCTAGATGACTTTTTGCAGACAAGTCGCCTTTATGCCAGCACCGAATAAGCCTCCCGATCAGCCTGGTGGATGCCTGACAGTTGTGCTTGGGGCTGTGCATGGGGAGTGGCAGATGTGCAAGTCGACACCCACAGCAGAGCAAGGCTCTGCTTCCTTACCGGCGGCTAAATTGAGGCCGCCTGAGCCTGTTTGAACTGAGCTGTATGCAGGGTTAGAATCGTGAACACCCTCAATCTTCGACAGTTGAGTCAATCCTAGTCAGCCGACGCAAAGATCGAGGTGCTACCAGCCTCATATTTCAGTATCCCGCTGTACCCGTCAGGCGTTGCATCTGGCTCAAGAAGCAATGTCCTGACGTCGGGCTATCAGGTCTGATTGGCTTGTTGCTGCATACATAATGCCACCAGGCCTACCTATACACGGAAGATGGGATGATCAGAACTTGGGTGTTCTTCATCAGGAGCGTGTACATCGACATGCAGTAATTAATGGAATGGCCGTCTTCGATCTCATTACGTATCCGCGTTATCAGCTCCATGCAAGAGCCCCAAGATGAACCGACCTGACGCACCAGGACGAGTTTCGAGGATCAATCTCAGTGGCTTTCGCGGCCGGGTGACCAGACAGCTTTGCGTAACTCGTATTGCTTGTACGCTAGCGAGGGGGGCCAAGTTTTCAGTGAAAGCGAGGGTTTAGCGGTAGCTCTGGGTGATTTTATTGGACATATGGCACCGTACACAAGACACACTTCTAGTCTTTTTGCTCCCCGTGCTAACCTCCAAGAACTCCGAAGAGGCGACCTCGACATGCTTAACCCCGATTGCATCAAACTCCCAACACTCTTACAAACGGAATCCTTTGACTCTTAACATATTTTCCACTGCCTCTGAAGAAATATGTTTGCGCTCGTATTGCTATGACGTTTGTTTGTTCCATTTCGGCGAACCGGCTGTGATTCACTGCCGTGATAAGTTACGAGCGAGGCGCTTAAATCTCCTCTCCCTTTCTTCTTTTCTTCTTCTCATTCTCTTCTCCTTCCTTCTTCCACCCCCTCTCCTCAGCCTTGACCAAATATCATCGTTGTATCGATACTCTAGTTTGCCATTACAGTCCCCCCGACACAAGCCCCTATCTAACTACATCGCGTCCCCCCCCTTCGTACTCGTCTCTACTTAGAGCATTTTTGGTAAGCGCCGGCCTGCTTTTGCCGTTTTCTTATCTGACAATGCCATTAGCCAATAATGGACGCCACGACCCCGGTGCAGGAGGACAAAGAGGACACCATGCCGCCGGCTATCAATAAGAAGGTGGAGAAAGGTATGTGCCCAGACCACAGCAGCTGTAGCATGTGCTGCCACTCTAACCCATGTCATTTGCCAGAACTTCAACGCATAGTCGAGTCCATCAAGGCTGCAATTACCGACGTCGAGAACGCTGCGACCGAAGAGGAAAGACGTGCGGTTTTAGAGGCTGCCCGTATCATTGTTGCCTCAGAGTTGCCCAGGCGCCAGCCGCCACGGGCTCCCCCTGAGGTTTCAAGAAGCGTCCAGCGCCTCGTGGATGAAGGTCTTCCACTGCTTGAAGAGGACTACAAGAATGACGCCAAAGAACCTAGGTTCGCTTCGCTTTTCGCTTCGGTTATGAACAGCAAGAAATGAGGATGCGGGATGATGATGTTGACGGGCGGTTTTACAATGAATGGCTTTCTATACAGTCGTTAACGCGGGGATGAGGTCTCAACCACCAGATGGGTAGTTTGAGGTCAGTTGATTTAATGCATCACCAAAGTCTGAAGACACTTCGTATTGAGGAAAAGTATGTTGTTTTGGTAAGCCATGAATTTGTGACACGCCTAGCTAAAACTTGACACATCAGGGTGTTCGCGGTGCACATCAGTCTCGGTCAGTACTTATGATAGAGAGGAGGCATATTTCCAATATTATCCTGAATCATGGGGTTCCCATTCTCTTAGAAAGTGTGGGCTCCTACCAGTCTTGCTAATTATATCTGCTCTCCGCCTGTGCGTCTTCTTGCGATGAGCGAAATGGGTGTGAGATCGTACATCTAAATGGCGCTGAAGTTTTGGAACTATACGCCATCCCCGACGACTTAGTCCTCGTACACAGCGTTTCATATTTCCGGAGCTCAACGATGAAAGTTGAGAAGGCCATTGACTCCATTGCGTTACCAGGGTGAATCATCTACCGAATCACAACCACCATCTTCATTTCCCTGATAAATTTTGCTCTTCTCTCGCTGAAGTATAAGACCAGTCCTCTAGTTTAAAAGTCGCAATCGCTTGGCTAACGGACGTAGTCGTTTGATTGAGGCTCGTAGTCCCTGGATTCAGGACCATACGTGGAGGGTTCTGCGGGGGAGGCATCGCCGAGACTACACTCCGCTTATTTCTCACATGGCCTGCAGCACCTATGTAAACAGGCTCCCGCAATCCGATCCTATCCATTTATTGCACTTGATCAAATGCAGTTTCGGTATGTTCGATTTGAGTGGGCCGTGAGTGTGGTGAGCCACGGCGATTGTCAGATGACGCCGTGTTGATGCTGCCGAAACGGAGACGGGGAGAAAAGCGCGGTTAGGAATGAATGTCGAAAACGTAACTGCTCCTCCAATGACTCTAGTGCTGGCGAGGGCAACTTTCTTTAGGAACTTGTATGTGGAATCGATAGCTTTATGCCAATGCCTAAGATGCCTCGTAGCTCGCCCCGTGAATAACCCTCATTGTTAGTCTCTATGCTGTGCATGAGGTGTGGCAGATATACAAGTTACAGGCCAGTAATAGACCAACACTCAGTCCCTTTTGTACCGGCGGGCTGCAGAGGTCAGGCCATGCTAGATTGAGGCCTTTCGAACCTGTAGAAATTGATCGCCTAGGCTTGAAATTGTAAATCGCGTGAATACTGGTCAACTTTGCTCTGCTAATTTTGCCGTTGCGGAGAGCAGCTCTGCATACAGCTGGTGAGCGTCATGGCTTTTCAAGTTACGCTGTACCCGGTCGGTGTTTCGTTTGGCTGATGAAGCAGTTGGCTCGACTTCAGGCTAGGTATTAGGCGGGTCGGGCACGCCGATGTGTACAACGAAGCCAGCAAATCTAGAGACAGCTGGCATTATGATTGAGCACCCTTGTTTTGTGTCGAGATGCCGCGAATTGGCAACGGCGCCAATTTCCAGACGATATAGCACTATAAAGATAACAGAACCCGACCTTATCTCTTTGCCAGCTCCATGCAAGAAGCCCAAGTCGGACCGACCTAACCTGGATGGTGGGAACTGAGGATTAATCTCAGTAGTTTTCGCGACTTTGTGGTTGGACAGTCTTGCCTAAAATGCGTTGCTCGTGCGCTCGCGTGGGGGGTTAAATTTGCAGTGAAAGCGAGGCAGAGAGAATCTTGAGGCGCAAATGGGTTGGGCTTCTGTGTATCTTTTGTATGATTTCATTGGGCAAACGCAAGGCGCCTGCATGAAGGTATGATGGGAGGGAGCCGTGCGAACCATTTCCGCGGCGCGCCATGCTTCTCCACTATAAATCTACTCCATCTCAAGGTTGGGGAAGTTCCAAGTATGTAAGTTACCTACCTGCGCTTGGGGGGGGGTTAATTTTGCAGTGAAAATTGGACGATAAAAGGAAAAGGGAAAGGGCTGTGGCTCGCCGTATTCACCGCAAGCCTAACCTCCTATAGCCGGCTCGAGATATACGCATGGATACCTGCTTTCTTTATCGATTGTTAGTAAGAATTAAAGTCTTGTGTACCAAATTGGGATCATTGCTAGCACAGTGCCTGCTCCTACATCGCCAGTCAACTCATCACTACTTGCCGCGAACGTCTAGAGGTGTGAAAGCGCAACAACTGGGACTTTGCGCAGTAAATAATACATCCGGGCTCAATACATGCTGTATGTATTTGGTGCTTACAATCCGTCATTATTTAGGCCTTACTGAAAGCATGGGGCCGATCGATATGTTAAGTTGGGTGATCTGAGGTTACCTCCGCAAGAGACACTTTCCACCCAGCTCTTCTAGAGGGTATCGCTAGGCCGGCACCGTGTAAATCATTAACATCATAAGCCTCACTATGACCTTATTCAGCATCTATGTTAAGTTTATAGATGCTGTTACTGGGACTTATGTGGTGTTCATAATCATGACAGAGGTTAGGCCCAGGGAAGTATTGCCAGGTTTCAGTTTAATTGACAGCTTACTCAGTACCATGACAGAGGCGTAAGATGAGCAGTTCTTTAATCTCAAGCTTATCGGAATGCCAAGATCCTCTTCTGGGAAAATCTGGGTAAGGTTAATTTGTAGTGTTGGCGCTCCAAGGATCGACCATGTTAGTGGAGCTAGAGCCTCAATCACTCAACAACAACCTTGGGACCTCTCTTCTTAAGATTCTATCGCACACAGTTCTCTAGAGACAATCATGAAATCTATGCTTTTTCCAGGTATTTTGCAGCTTGGGTGAAGAATGGACGAGTTGCTCCGACTGTAAGTCCTCAATGGGACTTTTGACAGCATCCGCGGAGAACACCGCACCAAGTCACGTATCAGCGATTGGCTTTGATCTCAGGATTGTGTCAACACCTTAAAAGAACAAGCTTATTGCTATTTCGGGAATATTGAACAAGCAATCGTCTCACGCAAGCCGCATTCCAGATCTTACCAAGAGAACGTGAAGGATCGCAGCCATCAACGTTCTAGCCCGCAAGCCTTCAGCCCACAAATACCCAACAACCCGGCTCTCCTCATCCCAGCTGTCCCCGGAATGACAGAAAGCCTCGTCTTCGGGATGGCCGGTGCACATTCCTCACCTCCCATCTCAACTCACCAGCTGAAGGGTGAGCTGACTGCATAGCAAGCTGCATCAACCATTGGAACACGAAGTCCTCGAGGCTTACGGGCTAAAAAAGCTTACCCCCATCAGAAAACCCAACGAGACGGTCAACCCCTGAAAGTAATAGGGCTGATATGTTGGGGGAGAGTCTGGAACCGCGAAGCAATTGCCAAGTTGAGAGACACACAGGTTGCCGCATTTGACAGCGGTACGTACCGAGTGACGCCACAACTTGGAAGTGATGACGCCACAAGTCTCTAGCCACATCATTGATTCAGCGGAGAAGCAATATTCAGAAGCCGTGCCATCCGAATATTGCTCTTGTTCTTGTTTTTTATGGGGGGCGCAGTCATTCCTAGGCGCCGTCAAGGATCTTGCCGTCTATACGAGATGGATGCTGAATAGTTGGTCGAGCTGTAGCACCAAGATGTCTGATGCCGTATGCCGAGCTCTTGTGATACCGTCTGATACGCCTTGGAGAAAAAGCCACCTGCGATTCCCCGCAATTGACCGCCCATTCACTCACCACTTTCATGATGGCTTTTGGTCTCGAATTGTCTGAGGACGGTGGATAACAAGGGTTCTTTTCTCTCCGTCATGTGGATCCAGGGTCTCCGGAGCCATCAAGTGCCGCAGTCGGGAACCCACCCCGGCGAAGTGGGTCCCGTGTCCCCCTTTGAGCGACAATCAGTGAGTCAAAGTCCATGATGTCTGCATCTGAGGAATCAAATAAGACCGGGTATATCGGATGCCTCGGGCGCCCGCTTCCTCAGCGTCTGTAAGATAACGGGACAACATGATGCCATTCAAACGTCGTCATCATATTATCATGACATGGAAGCTGGCGCCGAAGCTTATCGCTTTTCAAATCACAAGCCAGGTCTGCCATTCTGGGCGCGAGGCCTTGTGACCCCAGCTCTTATCGACGAGGGCATTGCGTCTTGGCTAGAACACCGCCAAGATGGGGGATTGCAAACTTGCACGGGGCTGCTTCTTTGAGCAAAGCCTCTCAGCTGCGCTCTGCCACCATCTCTAATGGATGTCTTGGGCGGAGACGGGCGACGTCTCCGCAAGCCTGCTCTTGTTGCTCTCTTCTTGGTCTGGTTTGCGACGATCCTACCACAACACGCGCGCTCCTAGCATTGACTTTTTGCTGTCTTAATCTTAGCCTTACCCGGCGCCCGTGCCGAAGCAAGCAGAAATGCTGCCCTACCGTGATTGCCGGCCACAACCCTGCTTTTGACTCGTTACGGCAGTAGGATCGGCCCAATGCCCTTTCGTTGCACACCAGACGATGATGAAACTGGGTGCCCTTATTGAATCATGCCGCTTCCCAAACCCCATGACGACCCCATGTCCCGGGTGCATCAGGCACATCTGCCCTCTGTCCAACAGATTCGTCTCGCCTGCCACCATTCCCGGAACATGGCCCCCCTTCATGTGACGACGCCGCCACACGCGCAACCGTGAGAGACAAAAGCTTCCCGAGCCTGGCCCAGAAATCCCGTCCCCCCTCCTGTTTAGTAGTGGCGTCCTCGGCCTGGATAGTTGCATCAGCCCGCTGACTCCCCTCACTGTCGGTTGGGCACCCAAAGGTATTAAAGAACCCAAAGCCCACTGTCATCTTGGAGACCAATGCTTTTTCGCTTTTCCCCTCTCGCCTAATATACCTTTTAATCCATATTCCCAACTACCGGGCTTTAATAAGGCACACAACAGGGTCTTGCCTGCAACATTGGGCCCAGCCACTGTGATGACGATCCGACCCACCACAACAGAGACAACGCATCAAACGCCCTGACACTTGAAGTGAAAAGCAAGAAAAAAAAGGCAATGCAAGGAGAAGCTTGAACACGGACGAATTGCAAACGTCGAATACGGATATATATCTTGCAGCCCTGCCCATTGTCTCCAACCTCACCGACTCTTGGATATTTAATACATCAACCACCAACCCGACTTACACTAATAAATCTCACCAACATAATACCAATCACCATGTACCGCGAGAACCGCCCTGGTCGTCTTACTCTCCCGCCCATGTGGAGCCCTCCCGACGAGACAATGTCACCACCCAAAAACAACCGGCGCACCAGCGATGAGCGTCCTGCGATGGCGCCCATCCAACGCGGTCGCCAAGCGAGCACCTGCTCCGAGCGAAGCTGCGAGGGCATGTCGGCCGACGAGACACGCGAGCTCTGGAGATGCATGCTCGAGCTCCAGCTTCGATATGGATGCTACAACTCTACCCGGATAGACATGGCTCTTGACGCCGGCGAGGATGGTCTTGATCTCATGCGTATGTTTCTCATCAATTAACAAGTCATGTTCTTGTGCTAATTATCTATAGCAAACCGCTTCATCATCGACACCCTCAACGAATCAGTCGTCGACCTTCCCGACGAAGGCCGCGAATTGCTCAACCGCTATCTATCTCCTTCAACCTGCGCGACCAAGCAAAAATGGAAGTTCTGGAAGAAGGAATGAATACATCGACCACAAAAACATTTCCTTTGTTGCATTGGGTTTTGAGTCAACGGCGTTCAATCATCAGCATGGGCACATTAGAACGGGGGGGGAACTCTTGGGCAAAGCGGGAGTTGGAAATCTTGGGCTCGTGCCTTTTACAAAAAAACGCTTTGATATTTTTATTACTCGATACCCATCAGAATGGAATTTTTATAATTATGCTAAATATAATTTGTTACGAAACTTGGTGCATTGTCCTCATTCATGCTCGTCATGCCTTACTAACCCCTATTACAGCGTCTCCTTCATAAACTCACTGTCCCCATATCCCATATGTCTCGCCTGGATCTGCATACTATCCAGGACCCTCTTCTTGAGATTCTCATCCTCGATATCCATGCCCGCAAACCCGCCATGCGTAGCCCGGAACTCGTAACCCCTGAGGATCCCCCACATCCTCGCCATCTCATCAACGCTCAGCGGTATAAAGTTGGGAATACTATACAGAAACGAAAACGAGTTCAGACCCGGCGGCCTGTCGCGCGCGGCGCCCGTGGCGTCTACGTCCCAGGCGCCCACGCCCGAAGCCGTCGTCATGAGCGTGTCGGCGATGAGCAGCCGCCCGTCAAAGAGCAGCACCATGGACCCGGGGAAGTGGCCGCCTAGCTTGATGGCCTTGACGCCCCGCGCAATCTCCGTCTCTGTCGACGACAGAAACACCTGGTGGGTAGATTCCATCGTCGCCCAGCGCTTGTCTTCGGACGCCAGGTACACGGGGCACCGGAATGCCCTCGCCCACTGGACATGGGTACTATAAAAGTGCGGGTGGCTGATGACTATCGCCTTGAGCCCGCCTAGTGCCTCGATGCGCGCCACCGTCTCGTCGTCGAGCAGCGAGATGCAGTCCCACAGTATGTTGCCCTCTGGCGTCTTGATCAGGATAGCTCGCTGGCCAATCGCCAGCTTGGGCGTGGACTGGATAAAAGTGAAGCGAGGGTCCGAGGCCAGCGGAGTAAACTCGTTGGTATGCGTCTTCCTCAGCTCCTCGAGCGTCGAAAACGACTGCCCCGACGGAGGCACAAACTGCCGCGGGTCATCGCAGATGTGGCACGTCTTGACCTTGGTTCTGTCGGCGGTAGGGAACTGCGTGCCGCACGTTTCGCAGACAAGCCAAGTCGCCGCGGTGACGGCGTCAAAAGTCTCCGTCGCGAAGCCGCCCATCATGATCGACGCTGCTGCTGTGCTGGCAGGGGCTAAAAACAAGCCGGGGTATCCGGGTTCCGAAAAGACCTTGTTAGTTTCGGAAACTTGGAACTGCCGAATCCAAGGCTTAGGCTCGATATTTAAACTTGATATCCCTGCTTTGATGCGATACTGGGACCCAATCAATCCCACTTGCGACGCGTTCACGCTCAGCGGAGGAGTCGTGATCTTCCACTCCTCCCCCACTTCCGAGCTGAATCAAAAGGGCGCGACCGACCTCGGCTTGACAGCCTTGACTTGCATGCGCTTCCGAGGACGGAGACTGCAGAGTTGACAGGCGGACGAGAATTACAAAAGCGATTGGGTGTTGGTAAGCAATGGAATTACTCAGCGGCGCGGGGATCATCAACTCTTCACTGACGTCACGCCTATATCGTCAATTGCTATTACTCCGATCCTCGAGTCAATCCTCAGGCCAATGCATTAGTAACACGACCGTAGGGCGAGTATAAGTCTACTTGGCTGTGATTGGCTCTATATCATCGTTCGCTGAGTCGTGGTTGACGTTCTAAGTTCACCCAGAGAGACCGCTGTTTCAGCAGCCTCACTCTCGGCTTCAGAAACGTCACTCATGAAGATAAAGATTTCGTGTGTTGCTTATAATTGTCAATTGAGTCATAACAAGCCCAGTTAGGGCATACTGTGTTGCACCATATACTGTTCAGCACCAAACCAACTCCAGCTCCGTTACATGCTAATCCGCCATTACTAACTGCCACAAGACAGGACATCAACTTACCACGCCTCCCACATCTGATGCCCCATAGAGATGAGCCGATTAAACAGCTGATCGCGCATAATAACCGCCGTAAGGTGATGCTCCTTCCCATCCTTTGTCCTAACCATCAACCCATCCACAATCTCACTACCCATGGCCCACCCAACAATGATCTTGCTCTTCCACCCCAAGCCACCCATCTTCTTGAGCTCATCAATCTCCCCAATCGTAACCGTCCACGCGGGCTTGACATCGCCAATATCCGACGTCCAGCTCACCGCCGGCGTTGTCGCCGTGGCCGTGATGTAAGCATGTCCCTTCTTGCCCTTGTACCGAGCCGGGAACCGGATCGGGCCCGTAAGTGGGTTCGGCGCTCCGCCCTTGACCACGCCGAGGCGGTTCTTGGCGTGGTGGGCTCCGGCCTTGGCTTTGGCCTTGTCGGCTGCCAAGGCCGTTGCGACGCCGCCCTTGGTGGAGGCACGGATAAAGTTCATGATGCGGTGGGATTTCTTGTGCTTGGTTTTTTCTTCTTCTTGTTCTCTTTCTTCTTCGTGGATCACATCTGGGTCAGGCTGCACGGCCTCTGCGATTTCGCCTTCTGTGGCTCCTTCTGTTGGTGTTAGCCATGAATTCACAGAGTAGAGATATGGTGGATACACACCCAAATGGTCCAAGCCCTCGCCAGCAGTCTCGTGGGGTTCGACAGAGGGAGGCTGGTTCGATGACGGAGGCGGAGGGAGAGGAGCCTTGTTCCTCTCTCCGATACGTAGAAGCGTGATAGCCAGCTGAGCATTGGTCGGTACTCCCCTAAGGATAGTGTTTCGCAGTTCGACATACTTCTCCCATCGAGGATACGTCCTGTTGATAAAGTCCAAAGCCGGGGTGATGATGGGGTCGCCAAAGAAGCCAAAGCCTGCACCGAAACCGGCGCCCTTCATAACTAGGTAGGGTGACATGAACCACGATCCGAGAAGCATTGGGAACAAGGCAGCCACGAGAATGATCTTGGGCCTGTGACGGTGAAACGGCGCAGCAGGGCTCAGGGCATTTCCGAATCTCTCCCAGGTATCGACAAAGTCAGCAATCAGGTGCATCGTAGGACGCGCCTTGTCCCAGACGGCATTTGACACAGGCTTCTTGGCCCTATTGTGCTCATGGCCCGTCTCATTACCGACAGTCTTCTGCTTGGCGTCCGTAACGTCTTCAGTAAGCTGCGTCGGATCCGGAGCCGCACTATCCTCATCGGGATCCGTCTGAGGATGCTTTCCAGCAGCCGTACTAACAACGATCTAACAGCCTTTGTTAGTTGACTTCACTAATAGCACGGTGCATCGCTTACACCTGAACATACCGTAGATAAACTCGTGACGAAGCTGTGTGCTTCCTGCTCGACCGCCTCACCCTTGTGATTCTCCGGTGCGCCAGTTACAGAGTCGTCGGACGCAAGCACTCCGGCTGCTGGCGTCTGGACTCCGCCCGTCTTGGGGTCGATCAGAGAGGGTGGTGCTCCCGGGAAGCAGATCTCGCGGGCTTGCGTGGAGGAGATGAGGATCATGAGGAAGACGATGATGGTTGGGCCGAGCAGGTCGAGCAGCCAGGCCAGAGTGTACACGGCCAGAAAAGCAGATGTTCGCTGGTACTCCTTCCACGACCGAAGACGGACGACGTGTTTGTAGAACGAGAAGAGCTGGACAAAGACAGACATGTATAGTCTCTCAATCTGCGCCCGCAGCTTCTCGGGCGAGAACTCTTCATCGTCTGCAATGTTCATATCCAGCTCGCCCAACGGTGGCTCCTCGATACTCCTGACATAAAAGACCTGCTTGTCGAATCGTCGAACCAGGGTCCATAGGTCCTCGTTCTTAAGTCCGCCGACCAGGTTAGGCACCTGATGGGGCTCCTTGTTCCATCCCAGGTTCTTGACCTCAATGTCGCCGTGCTCGATCTGGCTGGCGCCCTTTTCCTCAAAGTTCTTGCTGTCCTCGGCGAGAGCATGGCTCACAGTCGGTGTCTCTTCTTCGTGCGTCTCGATGATCTCGGGCTCGCTGCCTGCGCCGGCTGTCGAGGGCCGACGCATCGGGTCGTCGCTTGCGGGTGCAGCCATGTTGGTGATAGTCTCAGCGGAGTGAGATGTCGAAGATGAGGATTGCAAGAATCATCTCGAGGCGCCCTTTGCTAGATATTAGGCAGTCACCCCTTTCAGCTGGAATTCTAGATGCCCCGCCATCTACGTCAAATGCCCAGATGCCAGGGAAACTGGTCCTCCATGTCTTGGTGCGATGCGGCCCGTAGTCGTGACGTCATGGGGGATATCAGCTGAAAGACGATCGGTCCAGCACACAAATCGTTATCCAGCTAATAGTCTCAAACATGCCTCTGTATCCCCAAAAACGTCTGATGGATGACCTCCACGCCAGTTAATTCTCAGCGTCAACGCCGCGTGGGTGGTGAAACGGGCGCCGTCACCAACGTCACCATCTGCATGATTCAACGGGGGCCTTGGCCTCTAGCGCCGTCCAGCTTGCCATTCTCGTGGCCCGGATTCAGCCTCAGACCCTAAATTTCCTGTTTTCAGCTCAGCTTTGCTTCCCTGCTAGAGTACCATTTTGAGGCTCTCGTCAGGGATGCCGTCGATCCCGTGTGCATCCTCCGGCAGAGTGGGGCCGGCCTCCGTGTGCCCGGACCATAGGACCCGGGGTAGTGACATGCTGCTTTCACGGACATGAGCCGCTATGACTTTATGGTAAGATGGCATCCCTTGATAAGATGCTGATTCACCGCTTAGATACCGGAAAACAGGTTCGGCTCATCCTCCAAGCCCCGCTCTCGTGCCGGATCAGACCGTTATCTGTCGCTCTCCCGATCTAGCGGAGAGAGAAGCAACCCCGACGCCGTGGGCGTTTCAACTCATCATTTGTATTGCTCGATTACTTAGATGCCCAAAATACTAGGTCGAGCCAGGCAGAAGACATCCGTCACTGGTTCAAATAAATGGCATTACCTCCACTACACCGTCCACAGTGGAGAGGCAAATGAATCGAACCAGCGCTCAATACTTCCTCGCGTACCATCATCAAGATAAACATCATAAACCCTTTCCCTTATGCAGTTATTTTCCCAATAAGATACTGTAGATTTGAGGTTATCTTATTCTTTTAGAATAACAGTTTCTTCTTAGGTGGGTACTTAGGTATCATCAGCATTTAGTTGGAAGTGTTGTTAGCACTTCTTTATCTACCCACCCACCCACTGTAACAATAGCTCAGCACACGATGCACATAAGAGTTAAGACTCTTGTTTCTCTTAAGAAACAAATATTTACTTGGAATCGACATGTTTCCCCGTGGCTAGACGAGTAAGAGACCAATCTCTATTGCCTGTCGTCGTCCTCCACCACCAGAGCCTTTCTTGCGCAGGAACACAATGACAGTCACCATCCAACAAACCCTTCAATTTTCCAGCAACAAATACCCATCTCGCAAAGGCGATGTCTATCTTAAAGGGGCTCTAGAGCCTTGTGTTAACTCGTCTCGATGACAAGGCGATACAACGTCGTGAAACAGCACAGTTCAGAGGCCGCTCCTCTAACTCACCCTTCTCAACGTAGAAGCCGTCCATTCTGAAGGTGAATAAAGGCCAGTAATCCTGCCATGCTACATTCTCTCACGATATATTCAGGTCGCAACTTCGTGCTTGATTCATCTCGGACCTAGCGATCTACCCCTAGGCACTGTTCTCTTGACTATAAAAAGGCGCCTCTAACCCCAGGCTTCCCCCCTCTCAAAACCCATCTCAACATTTCCCCGAATACGAACTCAGTCTCTTGAATCTAACATTCAAGTATTTCCTTTCTAGTAAACACCCTCAAGACACACCATTCGCGAGTCGCCAACATGCCAAGAGGAAACCCTTCATCATTCAAGGAAGCCTACGTCTGGCACATCAAGGACCACTGTGTTCCTGATGTGGCCCGTGTAGTAATGGCCTTGGATTTCCTTCTCGGGGGGTCTCAGAACTATGACATTATCTATCATGATGAAGGGTTGGCAGCATGGAACATCTACACCCCTGTAGATCTTCCCCAGCCAAGGGATTTGATCGCTGAGCTACGTAAGATTGGTGCCGTTAAAGAGGAACCCGGCCAGACTGAGGAGAAGGCTGAAGTGACGGTACAGGCAGATCAGCCATCCGAAAAGTCATAGATGCTAGAAGGTTCTCTGTAGGTGGTTAGGGCATGGGTTCCGAGGTTCAGGGATGCAAGGTAGAGTCTCACGAAGCAAAGGTGAACGGTAGCAAAGCCCTCTTAGCATACATAGTGCAAAGTAGGTAGTTAACTCGGGATTTACTTTCACATCACGTATTCTCAGTCCCCCAAGTTCATGATACAATACAGCAACTTGACAGAGGATTATCCCCATGGCTTGATGAAAAGTCCTCATTCTGCTCGGTCTCTCTCACCCTCCAGCAGAGGCGACTGCTCCTGTATATGTTTAGTCAACTACCAAGGCTAGCATCATCCCCCGTGTGAGATAGGACTCTCAATTCTCATGTAAGCGTGGAAATGCTGGCTTTAATGTCAGTTGGTTGGACCAAGCCCTCGCTCCAGCCTCTTGAGGAGAGCCCGCCCAACCCAGGTGGTCAGTCCCTAAATCGCCCAAGCCGTCCGCAGCGAAGGGGTATTTCAACTTCACAATTTCGCAGAGACGGATAACATATAGGACACAAGAAGCAACTTACTATTCTAGCCTATTCGGCTTGCACCTCTTGTGTCATTCTAAACTGTTAACTGACATAGGGCCCATTGCAGACTCCTCATTCCACCATGACAGCCCCCCCGACAATTGATCACAAAAGATTCGCATAGGTCATCTAAGTTTATTCAAGCTTAAAAGGCATCATTCTTGAGTCTAGAGCGTTCATACTCAAGTAGATCATCTCATATAGGTATCAGTCTCTTTGTAGTGTCACAGTAGGAGCGCAGTTGGTGGGAGAGGCATTATCGAGGCAAGCTAATTCCGTCCGCCTTCTTCATGGGCCAAATACCCGACGTGCATGAATAGAGCACTCGAGTGTTCAATCGCGACATGATTTGGCGCAAAGAAGCGCTGAGAAAGTCATCAGACTCGCGTGTTGAGTGTGCCCGCTCCGTGTTAGTGGTCTCCGATCGCCCGGGCTCGGAACTAAGCCAGCGCCGGTGATTTGTCGGGTTCAATGAGTTTCCGGTCGAGTCACCGGAAGGGTTCCATTTGTTTAATGCTCCAAGGATGGTGCGCGACGGCCTTGAACCCGTCGTTAATAATATTGCCGAACATGAACGCGTAAAGTGGTCGCGGAGGTGATGGGCGGGGCATTGAAGTGATCAACGTCGACCTGCTGGATCTTGTGTATTGACAATTAATGGCAGAAATTCCCCGATATCCGGGATAAACAACTGTAAACAACAGAAACGAGTATGATCAGCAATGAAGTGATCGACACTCGGCAGTTCAGCATCCTGTCCTGCCGTCGATCCCCCAACAAGGCTGAGCCTGCCTGTATAGCATCACCAACAGCCAGCCTGACAACAGCCCGCATCTATCAATACGAGCCCTCTGCCGTGTCCTGCAACTCGAGCATACACATCAGACGAGTCTCGACTACTCACCGAGACTTTGTCTTCTCATCGCCGAAGAGCTCAGCCTCCTCCGAGACACCCCCCGGTCCGATGCATCCTCCCGTCTTGTTCTTGTCTCATCAGCCCATCTAAACACGGCAGCCCGCATCGGCTCTCCATCCCCGTGCACCACCAGATCTGCTGTCAAAACCACGGCTCATCCTTCCCTTTCCCAAACGAAACGAAACATCCGCACTCCCCCCTTTCGTGACACGACGCCCCCTCGCCGCCGCGGGGAGACACTTCCCCGTCTGCAAGCCCTCTAGAGAAACCAAACCCCTAGTTTAGTTTCCAATTGGTCCCAGCTTCAAACGCGGTGGCGTCTACTGGCAAAACGCGTGCGACACATGAAACCCGCCTCCGTCGCCTGTGAAGGGAAAAGCGCGTACGTACCCGTCGCGGGGTCGGGGCAGACGCCAGTGTCGTCATCAGTTTTCAGCCCGCAAAGTTTGTTCGGTTTTGTTTGTTCGTGTTGGTGAAGGGACGACGTCTCATGGAGGGTCGCGTCGTTGTCGCGGGGCACGTCGTGTTACGAGGGGAAACTGTTGCTCGCTTGGATGGACCGTGTTTGGGTCTGAGTGGTTGCGTGTGCCTATGTACCGTGTATCCCTTCAAGGCCGTGGGAGGAAATGGCGTAGTCAAACGCTGTCAAGGTAGGTTGCCTGACAAATAAAGTCATCATAAAGACAGCCAAAAGCCATCTTCACCTGATGATATACTCTATGACGGGCTCAGTCAAGACTCAGCCAACCCTCTTCATGGACATCCATTGCCTGACAGGCACTTTGTGCCCTCCACCGTGTGTCCCTGGTTCTTGTCTGTAGGGGTTGCTTTCACTGCAGGCTGTCAGTCTCTATTCTTGTGCACCACCCACCAGGCCCCTCCGTGGGCTCCCAACACACAAGTCACAAAGGCAGAGAACATCGAGTAGTTTTTGACTTTTTTATATTCTTTTGCTTCGGTTTTCTTGTCCCATCTAATAATGAGATATGAAATGACCCTATCCTCCTCGACACCAAGGTCGGTTTCACCCAACTCAAGGCCGGAGAGCTGTCTAAGCAGACAGCCAAAGAATTACTTCCCCTCACCCTCCGCCGCGATCCAAAGAGATCCAGACACCTATAATCCCCAGCATACATGATGGTACAAAATCCTCCCGTCGTGCCATGTTCCTCCGCCTGCTCTCCTCCTTTCTGGCCTCCGTTGATTTGTCCTGTTTTGCCCAACCTGCCAGAATGTGTCCAATAGGTAACCAACCCAATTAGGTGCATTCACCATGCCCGGGGATAACTGTTTGTGCTTGTGTCTGGATGTGCTTGTGTACCGTGCATGCCCACGTATGGGCGCACACGCCCTCCTTCATGAGGGAAAACGACGTAAAATAAAAAACAGAACAAACTCCAAGGGGATGCAACCAAGTTGCTGTCTCCCTTTTTTCGCCCCTTCCTTTTCTAAACTTTTTGACTTTTTCAATGTCCAAGACGGGTTCCTCTGACGCCCTCCGCTGTCCAGTTATGTACAGTTCTAAACAATAAGCAATAATAATAAGGTGCCAACGTCTGGTGCTGCCAGGCGTGGCCAGGTTGCTCGCTGCCGTTGTGGCTATATCGGGGATAGCTCCCAAAAATGAAAAAGGAGTGACATGAGTCGGGGTATCTCTGCAAAAATAAAAAAGGAGGAAAAAAGGACATGAAAGAAGAAGAAATGCCAAGCAAACCCCATGATAGCTGGCCGCGTCGTCCAAATGACTTCTAGTTTTGTCTAGTCGTCATCGCGTCTGGTCGTGAAATAGGTATTATCGTTGGTCCATGATTCGGTTCCCATCTCCTCATTGAGTATGAGGAGCATCCACTCATTACTTTCGGAGGCCGACCTTGCCTGCCAAGTTCTTCCAGAATCGTGCCCCCTTGCGCTCCTCGCTGTGCGTCCGTAGCATCACCTCGTCGCGTTGCATGGGTCCTACAATGTCCTCGTCGCCTCGGGCGGGGAACTTGCCATCTGCGTCCACGAGCCGTGGGAGCACACTGGGCAGTCCATCTTCCAGACGTCGCCATTGCATTCCGGCAAAGACGTCGTCCACGGGGGGTCGACCGAGAAGGGCGGCGCCACCGCTGTTGGCTCGCGCGCGTCCGCGGCTTCGGCTTCGAGAGGCACTTGTTGAGGCTGGTGCCGAGTTGGTGACTTCGACAATCTGCTCCATCAATGCGTCGTGCGTCGTTCTCCATCGCTTCTCAATGTCGGTCCATTTGGCCTCAGTGAGGGCGTAGATCTTGCTCGTCTCGCCATAGTTCTCGCCTGTTCGAACCAGATGCTTGGTATAGTTGCATCGAGCTGTATCCCAGTCACTTCGCAATTGGCGGAGAGACTCGAGGTTCACTGCCTCAGGCTGATAGGGTTGTGGAGTGATAGTGAAGTTGGCATGTCCCAGACGGTCGGACCACTCGTCGCACTCTTGCAGCATCGATGGGAGAGGCAGCGGCAGCTCGGGGCTACTAGGACCATGTCGGAAAGAAGACACAGACGGCTTCGTGCTCAGAGACGGGCGAGGGAAGTGTGCGGAAGGCAGCATCGGCGATGGAACCTCAGTGGTGGCAGATGGCGGCGCAATGGTAGGCGACTGAAGAGGTGACTCGGGCGGCGGTCCGCTGAGAGGGCTTGTCATGAGAGGTGGAAGTAGAGGAGTCGTGGCCAGCCCACGCTCTCGCTCCAAACTCGATCGTTCCTGGATGGACTGTGCCTTCTCGATGTCAATGGGCGACGGCAGGTTGATACTCTCAGTGCTCCCGTAGAAAGATACTGCGGGTGTGGGCAGTCCAGTGTTTTCGGGGAGACGCTCAGGACCAGGTCGGCTGGGTGCAGACATGGATGAGGAGCGGCTCGAGGGACCTCCAGAAAGTACAACGCTCTCCAAACTGAGCTCGGTGCTAGGGGAGAGCATTGGGTTGCCTCGACGACTGCTGGATCTCCAACGCGACATGCTAGGAAGACGGGCGCCGATGCGTGACGAGAGGCCAGCGAAAGGAGACTCGGATCCCGATCCCTTCTTGCGAGAACGGCCTTCGGGAGGAACATCTCCATCGCTCATGAAGCCGTCGTAGTCGATATCGTAATCGTTGACGAGATTACCGTTGAACATGAGATCCTCGGAACTATTTCGGTGCTCACAGGGCTCGTCACCTACACAGGGCATTAGGTTAGCAACTGGTCACAAGCATAGTAGAGGCCGAGTATAGATCCTTGTGTAAAGCCGGGGTCGTTTGACCAAACGGGAGGGACATACAGAGACAGCTATAGAGAACAGAGTCGTCGTGATCCTCATTGTCGGATTCCAAATCTTCCTCTTGAACATCGGGCAATATCCTAGTAGGGGCCTTGGGGTGGACGGATTGTGTAGGTGAGACCGGACTCTCGTTCAGTTGAGGAGGCAGGTCGAGAGAAGAGGCGGAACTAGACATTCGGAAGTGGCCCTTGGGAGAAAATGTCGGGGTGAGGGGAGACGCGACATCGGATGAAGACGAATTGGTCGTGTAGTAGACGTAGGAGAGGTCGCATTCGGGGTTGACTTGCTGGACCTCCCACTTACGGCGCTCCTCGACCAGCTGCGGGAGAAGCAGCGGCTTGAGCTTGGGCGACATGATGTCGGCCGGGACGGGCGAGGCCGTGGATTTCGGAAGGGACGAAAAAGCGAACGACTATTTTTGGTGCAGGGTATTGTTGGTGTTGAGGAAGAAAAGTCGAAAAAGAGGAGGAGGACCAAGTAAGTACTAGTAGGAGGGTGCCTCGGGGTGGGTTGTTG
>JAAGWO010000242.1:0-15751 GCA_013266205.1 Fusarium decemcellulare
GGAAGAAGATGGTGGCGGGGTTAAGGGGGGGGAGAGAAGGGGCACGTCCTCAGCGGGTGCCAGGTCATCAAGGGGTAACTGCAATACAGGCAGATTAATACATTGGCCTTGATGGGGAGCCGTGCCGTTGCAGTTGCTCACCTCGGAATGCTGCTGGTTGAACTGCAGCAAGTGGATCAAAGCCTGCTCTTCAGGCTCAAGGCCCTCCGGAGAGAAGAACATGGTGTTGGACTTCTGAGCAAGATGAAGTGGGTGATTATGGCGATGTTAGACACCTGTGATGGCGGTGATTATATCGCGATGATGGCTCAGGATGGTTAGAGAGAAATGAGTCCTCAGAGCAGGCCGGATGGCTTCATTTATAGGCCATGGCAAAAAGAGAGTAAACGCAAATGAAGAAATATGACTCCCATTTAAGGTTTCTCTGCTGTGTTTCAGGAGTCAAACTCTTCATCCTCGACTTTGATACACCCTGGCGTATAATTCGGCTTGCATGGTGGAAGACGCACCATGATTTTGCATTCGTCCTGAATGTCAAGACATGTAGCCGAGTATTGCACCTAGACAGTCTTGGAGTTTGATAATGACCGTTGTGTGTATGCTGGAGAAACGCCTCGTTCGTGGTGTTGCTTGGTTTCTGTCCTGGGCTAATCAGCCCCTGTTTGAGAGGAGCAGCTCCATGAGACGAGTCTGGCCTTAGGAGCCCTTAGGAACAGTCAAATATTCCCAGGAAAAGCCTAAATCACTGCTATCCAAAGTCTACAGATCAAACCCAACACTGATGATGGCCACAGCTCGCTCTACTAGTCGTCATCTCCAGCGGGCAGTCCATGCCATGCGTGGGAATGTTGTTAATGAAACGCATCGAACCAAGCTTATCACCCACCACTCAAGAAAATCTGGTGCATATGTGATGACTCGTACAAAACTCATTATTGCTCTTCGCTACTGCTCTTAAAATCATTAGGATTATCTAGATCAATTAGGAGGCAAAAGCTGGCAGAGTGCTGGGTTTGTATGCAAAGGTTAAGTTTCCCCCCCTGAAACCGCCGGCTACGGATGCACATCTGCATCAACACACGAGCGGGGTTTCCTCTTTGACAATTCTGCCAAATTCCCATTGGCTCCTTTAACGAAGTAATTGAGTTGAGAATAAGCTCAAAGCTCGCAGAGACAGCATGGTAATTAAGAACTGTCAACGGTGTGTCTTCGGCCTACGTCATAGTACTACGCATACAATATTTGGTGGAAGCATGCTGCCATGAGACTTGGTTCAAAGTCTGGTCTTGGACATTCCACAGGGATCCATGCCAGCCAGAGGTTTCCTTTACAAGCACTCGTACATCGATGGTGAGTCACGCAGCCCAAACAGTGTGTGAATGGCTATTCCACCTCGACCCTCTCTGCTCTTCCCACGATGGAGTCTCCAATACCTGACCGGCGGTGGCCACTTTGTCGGCAATATTTTATTTCCTTGGTCATCTGGCCTAAACTAAGTTTGTCCTTTCTTCGATGCCTCATCAAAGTCCTCACCATGCACTCGGTATGCGCCAACATGTCTTCTTCTGTGTTTTCTCAAGCTACAGTGTGTGGGGCTCTAGGCTCCTGTTTGGCCGGGATTTGAGGATGATGCAGCCGTGTACTGAAGAAAACCGATTGCCATTTTACACCTGCTGCTGGCTGTTGCCCACTCTCAAGCCCATGAAGCCTACTCACTGCCTCTTGTTGTTCTTGTCCTGCTGCTTCCGGGCCACAATGGCGTCAACTCGCTTGAATGTTGGGAACCCCTCGATGAAGCAGTTGACCAGCCAGATCAGCCACTGCCCAGAGAACCTCTCGACGCCGTGTCTCTGCAGCTTCCGGTCGAAGAGGATACATTCGAAAACATGTATGCCGATGACCGGCCAGAAGATGGTGTCAACAACCCAGCGGAACGAGGTGGGGCCCCCAGGGAATCCTACTTCCAGGAGCTTCCATGCCTCGGTGCCAGGCTGGACCCAGGATAGGGAGGCGGCGCAGAAAAAGTAAAACAGAACGGAGCCAGCAACAATGACCCCGAAGCCTTCAGGCAGCGTGTACTGGGTGATGACAATGTCGCTGAGCCCCAGGGCCTCTCGGGCCGAGACGGCCATCTCGATGATGCGGTCCTTGGTCTCGGCCCAGCTCGCGAGGGGTGGCGTGAAGGGGATAAAGTGGTCTCTGCCATCGCGAGAGCGGATGCTCATGCCATTGAGATCGACATCACGGAGGACTGGGGACGAAGCGGCACTGGCGGAGAGATGGGCGTAGTGGCGGAGATAGTAGGAGATCTCCCGGGTATGGTCCTGGTTCATGTGCGTCACAATGCGGGTTTTGCGCGCATCGTCAGCGGAGGCCATGGTGATAGTATCTTGAATTGTAACGGGGGTAGATTTGTGGCCAAATGCGTTGGTTTGGGCGCGATGCTGTCGAGTGTTTGGTGAGTGCTGGTGGGTGTGAGGACGCAGTTATGGGAATGAAGTTGAAAGTGGAGCCGATCACGGGCCCGAGGTCTGCGAGTGGAGGACGAGCCGGGGTACCTGGACTGGAGGAAACTCGACGGTCCGGCCATGATGTGGACATCATCGAGCCCGCAGCTATCTGATACTTGTGTATTGATAGGAAATTGTCTGGTTTAGATTCGTGGGCGTTTGGTTGGTCGCATAGTTGTGTAAGCACACAACACCCAATTACTGAGTGGTTGAACGGATGCTGTGTCAGCTGTGAAATGGCATCCAAGTCCTTCGGCCTAAATAACTAAATAGATAATTAGGTAAACAAACTGAGAAAGCATTCATATGAATTTCCCTAATTTATGATTAGCCTTTATTTGGGTCTTTCCTTAAACTTGCCTAATCTCTTGATATGAATCCTACCCCTCCGAGGTCCGACGCAGTACTGTTTCAACCATGTGTCACTCACTGCGGGGCATGCAAGCAGAATAAGAAGCGCTCTAATTATCTTGATTAGTAGCTACTGATTTGGCAATTGCTTGCACGATTCATTAATCTAATTGGGTATTATCCTGTCATTACTCGTTTGCCTCGGTGGCCTGTCGCACACCTCCCTTTTCCGTGTCCCATTTATCATGATCAACCTTTGTGACCGTGGTCGTCTTGACCCGAATGCCAAACCTCTCCCCAACTTGGGAGATTATAGAAAACCTTTGGCCGCCCTGTATTTCCGTCCGCACATTTCCCTTGATCTTGTCTCCCAACCGTAGGTGTGATTGGGCTTGCTTCTTGTTGCGCTCCACATTCGGGGCTCTGAACGATGACATCTGGCGCAGCTTCGACATGGATGTCTTGAGCTTGACCGTCAATGTTCCTCCCGAGCTGGACTCTTCTGTTTCTGGACGGCTAGAAGTGGGCTGACTCTGTCGCTCCAAATCGCTGGGTGGATTGACACTGGTGAGGGAGGGCCAGATATTGGGTAGGCATGCGACGATGACCAGTGTGGACACTTCGACATCCATCCAGATGATTCGGCCATGGTAGTCCCAAATTGGCTTCATCGCTGTGTAGAATTCGACCATGCGAGATAGACGAAAGCAAGAGACTGCCAATGCAAACACTCCCAGTCCGATCATGGCGGTGACTATCAGTCTCGGCCCCGTACCTGTTGAAACTCGGCGAATAGACAACAGTAGAACCAGGACGAGACCGACATTGAAGGCAATATCGAAGCCCGCTGCTGCATACGCGAGCACTTCCTGGCTGAGGCATTTTGCGTTTTCCGAATCCTGAGTCCAGCCATCCCATGCCATACTGATTGGAGAACATCGGAATATTCGCAGGAAAATGAAAATGATTGTGAACACGGTGATGAACACCATGGCCACGCAAGAGGCGATCTGGTGCCTGCCGAGTGGGAAAATACGGAGGCACACGATGAGGATCGCCATCCTTGATAGATACAGGCAGACGAGCTCAAAGATCTCGGCGATGTAAGCGAGCTAGTTGCTTTATTAATCCTATTCAGGGACTCTGGCTACCCATGGGCTGTACATACCTTGAGCCCGTTGGTGACATCTTGGACAGCAGTATCCCAAGCTGCCACTTCGGCGGTGACATAACAAGCAAGATGTACCAAGGTGGCAAAGACGGTGTAGAGCAACTAGATCATCCCGTTAGACTCGGTCGTGGAACTCTTGACAGCCCTAACTTACCCCACAAATCACCATGACATGGTCATCCAGAGAGAGCCTTTCACAAGTTGCCCACGTCGAAAATACTCGTAGCCAAGGGCCGATCCATGCCGGAATCTCTGCTACTAGCAGAACGTAGTGGTCGTTTCTTTGGGCTTTGGGCTCGGTATCGCACATTTGGCCTTGGACCTGTGCAATTTCTAGACGCTGTTAGACCTGAGTTTGGCTCTTTCATTTATGCAGAGGTCGTACTGAATCGTTCCAGAGACGAGCATTCTCGGGAGATGCAACCGACAACCTCGCGGTTCGGTTCGCCCCCATTGCAGAGGGCAGTGGCATTCACCCCAAAGTCGTTGACTGATTCCCCGTACGACGATTCAAGACATTGCGACTATCATGATTAGCGACACTAGAATCATAGAGAGAAGCGCATAAACTCACAACGCAGTCTGGTAGTCCACCAGAGAGTTCAGACCCAGCGGCGCCGTACACTCGAGTAATGAGCAACGGCGAGCAGATTGCCCAAGACGCGAGCTTCATACCCGTTTGCTACCATTGAGGCTGATTGCCGCTGTCAAGATCTGCGTCGACGAGGCTGCTTTTCCCGAGATGCGAAAAAGACAAATCCGTCAGATAGATCAGATTCTGTTCTCTGCGGCATCTATAAACCCCGGATCGACGCCGATAAGGGGGGCGCTCTACACGTGGAGGGCGGGAACCGCAGCTGCATGCAACTGTAACAAGAGCTGGCACTAGCTGTGAGAGCGGCGATTGCCATGGAAGACCCCTGTCGTTATTCGGCATTCAGAGGGTTTAGCATTGAGCGTCATCTGAGTATCGCGGACGTGCTCTCCTACACAGACCAACCGGACAGGGCCTGATCCAAGGTTGTGCAGCCCAGAGGCTCAATGGCATGGGCATCTAAATTACCTCCCTGAGATCAGAGGCCAACTACCCTTGACGCTGGTTTTCGTCGGCTGGCCCGGTCTGATTGCTGAGTCCATCCCATCGTCATTAGGACGACGACGGCTTGGCCGATGGACTTGCATCTGGTCCTTGAGTTATTGCGATGTGACCCCCTATGGTCGCATGAATGACGCCCTCCTTATGCGTCGCACAGCAAACTCAAGAGTTGGAAGTTCGTACTAGAACCGGCCTTTTTGCTGTTTGTGCGACACATGCGGGTTGGTCCCTAACTAGGGGATTTGTCACTTGCCCATGGTTGGTCACTTGGGAAACTGGTTTGAAGCCTTTCTCTGAAGCTTTCCGTACGACGAATTGAGCTTCGGATTGGAGCTTTGACCAGGCCCAAAACTGGGGCAGGGTCACACTACAAGTGCAGTTGGATGCTTCAGGTGAAACGGCGGCTCCTTAGCAATGCAGCAGCGCATGATCCAGAGGCGAAAGGGACTGTCCCTAGTTCCCCCCGCAAGCTGCGAGTTGGAGGGTTGGGAATTTGGCACCAGACAAGAATAGCCGTCTCGCCCATTACGACTCTGCTCGAGCCACGGCAACTTTACATTACCATGCGAAGATCACCTCACGGACTCTGCACTAGAGCTATAATTAGTAGACGAGAGATTAGCCTCGATCCGAAAAGTCTTCCAGAAAGATTCCAACGATCCCGTCAATTAGACCGTCGATTAGACCGCCACTTGGCTGTCAGCTTGGGGCTTCACTGCCTCAGGGTCCCAGACACCACATGCCACATCACCTCGCGTTAGCTTAAAGACTGTCCGATGCAGGAAGAAAGAATCTGAAACGTGTGGCGAGTGAGGTCGGCATTCGGTGTGGTTCAAGAGCTTCAGGTTGCAGCGTGTCACGTGCCTTGGTTCGGATGGTGTGAAGCCTAAAGCTAATACAATAACGAACAAAATAATCATCAAGTACAGTAGAAGTCAACTTTGCTTTATTATGGGTTATCCGTGTTATCCTTTCTTCAATCTTCTCTGACTCATATCTTTCGAGAACTGTAAGCTGCAGGTCCTTACGTAGGACGGGGATCCCAGGGCGCTTCAGTCTTTGGTGCGGCCAATTGAAGCCTTGGATATCGGGAAAAGGATCTGAACTCTAGAGCAAAAGGACAGAAACCCTTGGTGATCAGTCGTTCAATACGACAACAGCGTCCCAGTCTCGGAGCCCTCACGCTCTTCACCTGTAAGCAAACGTGCCGAGGTTCCGTTATCAGCATATCCTAGTGAGTCATGGCAGACCTACTTGAGCTACCGAGTAGCCAAGGCCCAAAGGAAGACGCAATTGCTTACGGAAGGGAGGACGAGGCTCCTAACATTCCGGCGTACTCAATGGCTGGTTGGCGCGTTAGGCTGCCTTTTGAACCAAGCCAGCTTCCCTGTTGGTTCGGCTGTTGGTGGTTTGCACCGGCAACTCTGCGGTCCAGGGTCGGCAATCGCTCGGAACTCCGAGCTGTCTTGCCATTGATATCACAGAGGAACTGGAAGAACAGCTCGAATTAAAACCCAAAAACTTGTCATACTGAATCGCAGAAAATTCATGTGCAATGGCGTTCAGTTAGACTATCTTTCTGGCGCGCTACTTGTAATAATGTCTCAGAGTTTCTGAGGAGAAAGCTTGACAGGCAACTTGTAGCCTACCACAGGTTCCCCTGCACTAACGGTCTGCTGAGTCATCACACCCCCACAACTCCTCTCCTGATATCGTCCTCGGGAGGAGCCCTTGATCGTATCTCCGCTCGGCGCAAACCACGTCAACCAGGGCCGCAAAACTCTTCTGCCGAAGTTATCAGATCAGATTGATAAAGAAATCCCTTTTCACTTGCTGATGCCCCCGGAGCGGCCCAGCGAGCGATTCTTCCTCCTTCGTAACTCCGAACAGCACCGCCAGCGCCAATCGCCCGGCATTGGCACAGCAAGGCTCAAGGCTTTAACCATCGGCTCCGGCTCGCAACCATGACTTCAGACCGAAGTGAGACCCCGGACGACTCGGACGGTGACCGAAAGCCTGGGTCTCGCAATGGCTCCGGCCAACCACCCGCCCGGAAGCGGCAGCGTGTCCGTCTGAGCTGTCTTGAGTGTCGTCGCCGCAAGCTGTCGTGTGACCGGGGCTTCCCGTGCGAGCGTTGCATCAAGAGCGGCACGCCTGATCGATGTAGTTATGAATCTCGCAACGGCGAGGTTGTCAACGCTTCCTCAGGCGTCCCGCCGCCCTTTGCCCAGCTCGACTCACGCCGCTTCGTCGATCCCACTACGGGCCTGTCTCCACGAGACCCGGAATTCGTCCGCCAAGATCACGATCGGATCCGACGACTCGAGCTCGAGATCGCCCAGCTCAAGAACGCCTTGTCCCGCCCCGGCGTCTCCTTCGACGGGAGCACCGTTGCCGCTACAACTACCTCTCCCACAACCCAAAAGGATGAGGCCAATCCTGGAGAACCGGACCCCTCAGTCCGCGAAGTCCACGAGTCCATCGAGGCTACCAACATGTCTGGTGAGAAGGGCGAGCTTCGCTTCTTCCGCGGCCGAGGTTTCCGCACCCGCTACTTTGGCCCTCATAATGCCAGCATGGCCTTTGTCGAGTTGACAGGTTTGTGCCCATTCATGAAAGAAACGGCCGATGAATGGCTTCGCCCAGTCATACTTCATGACCGCAAGGACCGCAAGAGGCGTAGGGAGGATCGTGAGAAGATCTTTGAGCAGCCCGATCCAGAGTTGGAGTCTCTGTTGCCAACCAAGGAGGAGTCTGACGCCCTCATCGACGTATATCTCGACCAATTCGAGCAAGTTCATCGCATCGTACACATTCCTACGTTCCGCAAAGAGTACGCCGAGTACTGGGAGCCCGGCTCCACCCAGCGTTGTGCCGCGTTTACAGCCCTCATTCTCGCCATGATGGCCGTGGCAAGCTGTGTTCACACCCATGAACACCTCAAGTTCATTGGCATGATGTCCAATGCCCGCCACTGGGCAGAGCGTTGGATCAAGGCTTGCGACGAATGGTCTTCAAGGCAGAGTCAGAAGCACCGCCGCTTGATTCACTATCAGGTCGCCTGTCTGTTGTATCTCGGGAAGCGGGTCAACACTATCAAGAAGAAGCGTTTCTGGACAAGCTCCGGCGCCTTGATTCAGGACGGCATCGCAGTTGGCTTGCATCGAGAACCTAGTCACATGGCTGCCAAGATCACCGTCTTCCATCAGGAGATGCGTCGGAGAATCTGGGCAACCGTCCAAGAGTTTGACATGCAGGCGTCCTTTGACCATTGTCTGCCGACCCTCGTAAGCCAACTTCACTACGACACTAACGCACCTCGCAACTTGGACGACGAGGACTTTGACGAGTCCACCACGGTTCTTCCACCATCGAAGCCCGTCAAGGAGTATACCTTCTCCTCCTTCCAGCATCTGGCTCGGCAGAGTCTCCCGTTGCGATTGGAATTGAGCCGTCTGTTGACCGGTCCATTGTCTGAAATTGACTACGACCAAGTCATCCGGTACACCAACGACTTGACCCAGGAAATTGATGCCCTGCCGTCTTGGGACATGAACATAGACAACACGCAAGGAAAGAAGAATCCGTTGATTGCGTACACGCTTCTACATGTCCAGCTGAGACAATACATCATACCTCTCCACCAGCCGTACCTCAAACTCCGCAAGCAAAACTCCAAGTATCAGTATTCGGAAATTATTTACTACAACGCGGCCCGAGACATCGTGCTTTTGCACGACAAGCTGTATGAGCAGGGCGTTCGCAGTCTCAACTTTCTCCGAGAGGATGCCCTCACTACGGCGATAAACCTCTGCAGCGTGACCATGCTGCAACCCCGAGGTTCCACCAACATGATCATGATCAACTCTCACCACACGCTCAAGTTAATTGAGAAGTGCATTGCAATGAAGGAAGACCGGCTCTTGCGGTGTGGCAACAATGAGCCGTGGGGATACTCTATCATGTGTGCAGCATTGGGGCTTTTGGAGGCGCATCTAGGAACCAAAGAGCCCGAGGTTGCAAAGTCGACGTCAGCCGAGCGGTTTGTCAACTTGCACTATCGGCTCCTTGCGAACCAGGAGCCCCCCGTCTCTGGGGAACAGGTACCGGGTGCTCCGATGAACACGGTGTCTGCCTCAGCCATTGGGCCTACACCCAACATACCCCTACACGACCGGCCAAAGGTAATGAAGCTTGAGTTCCAAGGCAGGGCGTTTCCTAATATTGGTATCCAGTCGGTGACCCCATTCTCGTTTACGCCAACGATGCCCTCGGCTCCGATCGACCCGAACCAGGCCCCGTGGATGATGGGTGGAGATCCCACTCAGCCGTTCAACATGGACCCGAGTCTGGAGCTTCTGGGGCTGAATCTGAACGAGATCTGGGGCGAGTCCTGGGAGCTGGGCTAAGCAGGGGTTGTTGGCCTCGATACGTAATAATAATAACTGCTGTGGATTTGCCGTTGTACCTCGTGAGGGGATATGGGAGCAAGCATGGGATGGGCGTTACTCTGGACTGTCTTTTATTGTTGATGATACCAGGTTCTTACAACAAACATCACGACTCAATCGCACGCACATGTCAACGAGTCTGGCGGCCAGTGCCATGATCTATTTTGGTGTCTTGAACAAGCGAGAAGCAAAGCTTTTCACCCTGTGGGTCTGAATATCGACCCTCGCATATACTGACAAGGTGTCTCAGAAAATTGCTGTACTTGCATGCCAACCCCGGGTACTCCTAGCCCACTGACAGACGGCCTTTGATTGACTGATTGACTGGCAAATTCTAGAAGAGGAAAAGGGAAAATGAACCGATTGGTGATCCCAGCGATCCCCCGCATAAACCATCCCCCGCACGGATACCAGCACCCGCCGTCCTTCCCGATCGACTCTAGTTTTGACTCTGCGCAGAATTCAGGGTGTTGCTGTCGCGTGTCCTCTTCACTTGGCAGCCACGACAGGAATTACGGCTGACCATGTTGCTTAGACTCTGGGTATGATTGGCTACCAGAGCATTGGCATTCTTCTCAACAGCAATGGCACTGGGTTGGCATTGAACGAGGTGGACGATTGGGGCTTCTTGCGCAACCAGGGGGCAGACGGGAGCCGGAGCTATATCAATTCGCGAAGCATACCTAAGAGATGAGGGAGGACAACGACATAGATTTGCAACAGGATCTGGTCATTCTTTGTTGACAGAGGCCAGGAGCTCTTCGTCTTCGTTATCAGACTGGACAACAGTAGCATGGGACCAAGCTGCAGGTTTCTTGTGAGTGCGTAAGCGAGGGACGGAACCGGGGGCCACTTCGGGATCGAGCTGTTCCTCATCCAGGGAATTAGGTAGGACTTTACAGGAGCAGGTAAAACCCTAATCATAGAGTAAAGTAAGCTTCTACCTATTTTATTATGATTCTATAGACTTATTACCTCCATACTTCGCCTAGTATTTAGGTAAAGTCGTGTGTGGAGGTGACAGAAACGTCTGACGCAGGCCCGCTTTGGTGAATCAAGCCGAGGATGGCGTTAGTAAGCTATTTCTCTCACTCTATAACTGGCATACCTAGCTTAAGCCGCGGGTTCATCTTCGACTACAGCCGATGGAATGGCGACACTGGAGCCTCTTCATCAGCGGGATCGTTCTCGCGAGCCCGGAAGCCTCCTAGGACTTCATAGCGGGTAATACTATTGAACGGGCCAGTACTAACTTCGCCTTTCGGCAGAGACTTGCAAGAAAGGTCCTGGCTTGCAGTGACAGCGGTTTGATGGCTGAAGTAGATGAATCAGGCCCAACGATGGTTAGTGGTCAACGAAGCTTATTTGAGAGATATGAAAAGTTAAGGATTTGTGGGAGGGAGGGTGGCCGCGCCCCTGCGGTCAAAGAGTTGTCTTCAGACACTGTACCATTCCCGCTTTCGTTTCCCGAACGGCAACAATTCTAAACACACCCTGGAACTGGACCATTCTTGCTGGACATGTTGTTTGGCAGCCGCGATAGTCATGGATCTGGCTGCAGATTAGAACTAAAAACGCAAAAGTAGGTGAAAGACAAAACAGCCCAATCAGACTACCGAACTCAGGTACACCAAGTCTGATCTCCACGGTCACTGCCCCTGTTGGCCAGGTGAGGCTCTGCTCGGCGCACCCCCTCTTACCATCCCGCAGTCCATCGACCCGGAACAGTTGGGATTGCCCGCGGGAAGTTGCTTTTGACTACTCACGGCTCATAGACTGGTGGCAGCCCGAGGTAGCCTAGAGATTCATCCATCAATGGATTCGAACCGAGGTTATGATGAGGAGAAAGTTTTGACCGCTGTCAACTTTCGACAAGAGAACCAATTGTGGAATGAACCCGTCGACCACAATTTGATGGAGTTGTTCCCTGGGGAGCATGAATGTGTCTCCGAAGAAGGGTTGGCCCGTCTGGACCGGAACCCCGAATTTGAGCTCACCCATCATCGCCTGCGGTCAAGGATCCATTCTCGCCGATACATTAACCAAGCTCACCGAGACTACGCGGCGCGATTCGACGTAAACGGAGCCGAGCCAGCCGACCGGGTGTCAAGATTTGGGAATGTTCTCTACCAACCCACGAGGGAAGACCTACAGTGGACCGATAGAAAAAACTACGACCAAACTCCGATCTACGTGCATGATCTCCTGCTTCCGCTTCGACATCAGCGCCAACTGGCCGCCGACCGGGGACAGGTGCAGGACGACGAGCCCCTAGGACCGAACCACGAGCTCCCTCCTCCAGAGGAGGAAGAACCAGATGACTCTTTACAACCGGTACCTGAGGGCCAGGAATACAACGAAGAACGCTTGAGTTGACAGTCTACCAGGAGATCCAGCAGCCGAACGGGTCCACGCACCGAAGACTAGCCCAGTCAGTAGAGGTTGTCAGAATCATGGCCCGAGCCGGACGAATCTTTTTACCCAGAGACACTGCTCAAGCACCTAGGACAGGGAGAGAGACTGATCGTGGATCGGCCACCAGATGGAGGAAACGTCCCACAGACATACGTCGGCATATCGGCAATCACGATCCAGCCGGCATTCCTACGGCGAATCGCAGCACGAGAAGAGATGCATGGGCTAATGATACCACGGGAGTCGAAATCAAATGCGAACCCACCCAGCGCAAGTCTAGACGAAACACCATCTTTCATGAGGGAGCTATAGTTCCTGGGAACCTGATCCGGATCAAACGGATGATGGTAGTAGACGATTTGGAATCATATCAATGCGCCTAGAGCAAGCGCCCTGGTCCGATCCATGCAGTCAAGGGTTTCCTCAGTCAGTGCCCACAAGAGTGGTTCTTCTCCCAGCTTCATGGCCCGGTAGCTCCATGCTTTGGCCCAACAGAGCGCCAGCCGGAGAGAGACCTGGTGACGATCTTGCTGCCGCCTGTCTATTGGATAATATCCATTCCATTGGTCGGCCCTCTTACCACCCAACGTCCTCTTCCACACAGCTTGTGGGCATACTGGGACCCATTGCAGCAAAGAACGTTAGATAGAGAAATAGGGCCAAAATTTGGTTCCCGAAACCCCCTCAGACACGTTTGGGTCCCGTTCTGGAAGGGATTCCTTGTGATGATCTCCAGCAATGCTGAAAGCATCGGGCCAGTCTTTCAGGACCTGCAACCGTCAACGGCTCCACCATCCATCCAAGTTCCACCCCCAAACATAGACCGCTGGGAGATGAATCGGTGGTCTCGTTCTTTGGTGACAGGAGGCAAGAACTATAGGTCAATGGCAGTATGGGATTCGCCAAGTCCCTTGCCAGTGTTTCAGAGCTTCGCCTGTGCCTGGCGAGACACTGCAGCCGTCAACATCAGGGGCCTTTATCTCTTGTCCCAGATCAGCGATCAGTGTCAGCTGATTGGAGCAAACAGCTGAAGAGTAGATCGAGCCACCAAAGAGAGTCCCCTCAAACATGATCTGATCATAAGAATTCACTAAGTCTCAGGCAGGCCACAAAGAAAAGTGTCCATAAGATTACTATAAGTCTAGTCTAACCTATGGTCATAAGAATTAGCCAGGACAAGGCAAGCCATAATCAAATTTACCCACAAAATTAGTGCAAGTCTACTCTAATTTTATGATTGACCTCACTACCTAGTGATACCGAACAAGCTCATAGACGTAGCACGAGGCAGACATATCACATCGCAGAGACAATCATTATTTGCACCCATCAATTTTTTTCCTCAATCAACTAAGGTACAATTTCCCAATCATAAACTATACAAGCACCCCCTAAACCTCAAGGCAAAATTTGCGGACAGAAAATGAGTGTGCTGTCCCGTCATTAGGTAGAAGATAGAAGTGAAGAAAAACAATCGAGCGTCACGACTGTGTTTTATCCGTTCGTCATCGTCGTCACGTTTTCTCAGCCCCGGAAATCGCTCAAGAGTGTCTGTCGTGTACTCAAGTCGAGCGTCCTCGGGGCCTTGGTGGTCTCGGCGTCGCTTAAGCGCAGCAGCACCACTCAGTGCACTTCTTGGCGTACTTGCAATCGATATCAACCTCGATATACTTGACGCTGTGAGCAGCTCCGCGATATCCGTCATGTCCATAGTTTCGGCCCTCGTCGTAGTTTCCAGGGTACTGGTTATAATCACCGTCGCTGTTGTCATTTCCATCGTCATAATTGTAGTTTCCGCGCTTCGAATAATCGCTGTTGTTGCCGTCATACTCATCACTGCCTTCATCCTGATTATAATCGTGCTTCTTGCCACCCTTGCCTCCCTTGGAGCCCTTGGAACCCTTGTCGTATCCGGGATAACCGCCATAATGCTTCTCCTTGCACTGGTCGTCGTCGATTCCGACCCAGATGGACTTCTTGCAGAGTTTGGGGTAGCCGGGGAGCTTGTCGAGGGGGACGACACACTTGTTCTTCTTGCACCACTTGTTGAAGTTGAGCTCCTCCTTCTTCTTGGGACCCTCCTCCTTCGTGGCGTAAATTCCCAGGTAAGCAGTCTTGTCGCTATACTTGTCCCAGTCATCGTACTCAACGAAGAGGCATTGCTTGCTGCTCCAGTCGCCGCAAGGGCCGATCTTGCCAACGACCTTGTACGAGTCGCCGGCAGGACACTTGGTGTAGTCGTCAAACGAAGTGGAGTAAGTCACCTTCGAGTAATCCCAAGAGTACTTCTTGCACTTCTTCTTGTCTTCGGGACAGGTCCTCTTGCAAGTCTTGCCGTAACCTCCGCCATAACTGCCACCATAGTTTCCTCGAGCCTCGAGGCCATCCAAGTCGCGGGGATGGTACGGCTTGTAGGGGCACCAGTCGCAGCGCTCGAGATCCCAATCATATTTCTTGCACTGGTAGCCGCCCCCAGAGTAGCCTCCCTTTCCGTGAGAACGGTCGTCATCTTTTCCGTGAGAGTAGCCTCCCTTCCCGTAAGAATGGTCGTCATCTTTTCCGTGAGAGTAGCCTCCCTTCCCGTGAGAATGGTCGTCATCTTTTCCGTGAGAGTAGCCTCCCTTCCCGTAAGAATGGTCGTCATCTTTTCCGTGAGAGTAGCCTCCCTTCCCGTGAGAATGGCCGTCATCCTTTCCGTGAGAGTAGCCTCCGTGAGAGTAGTCGCCGTTATTATCACCATTGTGGTTCTTATACTTGTCTGCGTTCTTGTCCCGGTCTGAGTAACCTCCAGGAGTGGCGGATGCCCCAGCGGCGATGAAGCCGAGAACAGCGACCACTTGATGAAGCTTCATGTTGGAAGATGGGGTGCTTTGAGAAGCAAAGTAGAAAAGAGAGTTGGTTTGAAACGAGAGTGTAGAGGTAAAAGATCGAGAGAGCTGAGTGCTGAAGGAGCTTGTGGGATGAGGATGAGAACGAGCAGGATCAAGGAGGCAAAGGTCGCCTTTTATAGACGAATGGAGGGCATAAGCGCTCAGGTGTACAGAGATCTCCTCGAAGTCTTCCCGAGTCTTGTCGGACCAAGTTGCTTCGTCGTCATACAACAAAGTTAGCTCCGGACACCTGCCGTCGAGGTTACTACCTCAAAGATCACCACGAATCTCCAACCTTGTCGGTATCGCGCTCAGTCCACGTTTGTTACCTTGCCGTTGTGGTAAGCTCGCACAGTCGCAAAGATCTGTGCCCCAAGTGGCTTCGGTCTCGTCAATGGCCTGATGTTGAACTGCATGTGACATCCAACCGCCTTCAAAGAACAGACACCGTGCTGTTCTTGCGTCTCGAGTTACGTTTAGATGACGGACTCGCTCAAGCTGCCAGGAAGGTTCAACCCCATATCCTAGAATGGAAGCCACTACTCCCGAGAGGCCCCATCTGGATGGGTCTAGGAGAGTCAACCCGCCCCCAGCGTTGGTCTTCTGGACCGAAGTCCCTAAACGAGCTTCTGTTGAAAGTATCGATGAGCGGACGACATAGGGCTGGCGGTTTCGATTCTTCATGAAACGGGTGGGTGCGCCTGCCCGCAGTTCTTCGGCATGCCTTTGGTTCGATAATGGGTACAACCGGTGCAACTAAAGACATGCGAGCCCATCCCACGGCTTGCAGTTTCTCTCAGCTCCGAGAAGGCGGTTGGATGTCACATGCAGTTCAACATCAGGCCATTGACGAGACCGAAGCCACTTGGGGCACAGATCTTTGCGAC
>JAAGWO010000243.1:0-54720 GCA_013266205.1 Fusarium decemcellulare
AGCGTACTTTAATTTTAAATACAATGGGTTCCCCTCGTAATCTGCCGCAAGCTGCTGTTGGTCGGCATCACCAATTAATATGGGACAATTCTCTGACGTTTACTAGGATCATGTTGTCTAAACCAACAAAAGCTGCCATTTTACAACCAACAGATGCCTAGCCATACCCACATCCCGGTCAAATGGACCTGCCAACAGCTTCTTGAGCCAAACAAGGTAAACGCCGACAGCACCAAGGATTTCAGTGGAGGTAGTTGGTGATGAGCAAATGATGCCCAGCCAACAACACATATCCTGAAACAGATTTTGGCCAGGCCAAACCTAGCAGGCATGCAACATCCAGCAACTCCTTCACAGCAACCTCTCCCGGTCGCTAGAACCTCAACGGATACAACATGGCGGCAGCGACCACGGAAAGAAAGAGTATCAGCGCCAATTTCCCGTAATTGGCCAGGGTCAATGTGCAAGTGTAATGGCAAACGCCAGCCTCATTGCTGCGCTACCTTAATCGCAAGTCACGGCAGAGATGACGGGCTTTTGCACCCGGGAGCGTTCGAGGCGTTTGGCTACAGGAATCCCAGTTGTCAGAGTACCTTACTGCTCTTTCATCCGTTAGCCATAGTTAAGAAAGTAGATCGTCGAGTCATCAGATCCAATGGTTGTTTGTGCTGCCATTCGTTGTTTTTGGATCAATAGAGTTTGGTTAATGTTTTGGCTGCAACATCAAGGACGCGCCGCCAACGCGTCTTGCCTTTGTAATCGGCATGGCCAATGAAAGGGGTCGCACGAGCCAAAGGCTGAGAAGAGAGCCAATCAGCGGTGTTCATTCTTAACCATTGACTAGCTTCGCTATCACGATAAATGCCCAAGTCATGGCCCTGAAGGAAGCGAGATCAAAACGGTAAATATCATTCATTTCATCCTCCTACAGAAGTCCAAGCTAAAATGCATCACTAAGATATGTTGCTGACTGACTGACCGCCCTCGCAGCGTGTACTAGAACTCTGTGCATAGAGCTCACAAATGGTACTGAACGTTCTTCAGTCCGACTATCAATAAAGGCAGTGAATTTGAACTCAGGTGTGAAAATATCACCACATTTTGCCAGCGAATTACCAAGCAAATTGTGAGCAAGTATTGAGTTTACAACTTCAAAATGGCCTGCGGGCAATTAGTACTGAACCTCTACAGACGTCGTCAAGGCTTACCCTGAAGGATCCCAGGGTTGAAAATTATGCAAGACTTTAAAACTATCCCCAACTCATACACGGTGATATTTTTTCTTCTATTCGTACACATATTTTATGTACAGCATGGGCTAAAACAATGGTCTTGCATCTGGCACAATGGCATGGCCTCTAACTACACGTTCAAGTCGTTCGTAATCAGGCGGCCGTCTGGATCATGCCACCTGATGGCAGGAGGAGACGGCATGTTAGCGCGCACAGGATTCCAGTGCGAAAGAAGCAGGTCTAAGAAATGTTCGGCTTGAACCGTGGCTGGAAATGCCCCGCAAATCGGTATGAGATGTTAAACAATCACGACAACGTATTAACTCAGCACGAAGTGAGATAGAGCCAGTCCTTAGAGGCACTTAATATATACGCAACCATTAGATTCCTGTACTGTATTCAGTTTGATGTTATTAGTAAGGGGAAATGATAGAATATCGGAAATATCACTAACGGCTTTGCCATTTGAATTGTTTCATGCCGCCGGGGTGTGGCTAATCGCGTGGCGGGCTGACAATCTCTTTTCAGGAAAGCGGCTTATGGAATTTGCATGCGATGAGGTAAGACAACAGCTGAATGTTCATCTAGTCATCATGTCATTGAGAGAATATTCAACCCTTGATTGTTTCGTTGAGAATCAGCTGACCTTGGTCGCTTATGACGATCGATCTTTCTTTCGGGAGGTATGGGAGTACAATGGAGGAGCTCAAAATGAGTATATAAAGGACGAAGAAACTTTGATTGTTACACATTCACTCCAACATAGACATAGCAATCACAATTTCTTACAATTTGACTCGAAACACAGACACAAGACTCCAATTCTTTTCTTTTCAGTTCACTCACTATGTCCGTCCCCGAGATCCACGATGTCATTCGTTTCGAGGCGTACAATCCAGATTCTGAAGGCGGTCGTCTCGAAATTCCGTGGTCTCAGTCTTTGAGGACTAAGATGGCCACCTACTACATTGTCAAGGCCGAGAACACTTCCAAGGCCAATGCCAGTGTCATCCTTTACATCCAGGATTACATCTACAAAGACGAAGGCAGCGCTGACTACGTTGGCAAAAACCACGAAGTCAAGAGAGAAGGAAGTATGTTCTTGTCATGTCACCAGCAAGAAGAGACTCTCAGGCTAATAGCACAGACAATTGGGTCGTCCCTATCACTGATCGGTTTCAATATGGTCAAAAGAATGCCCAAGGCGAGAAGCGTTGGCTCGTTCTCCATGACAAGAACAACAAGCCCTATCAGGTGAGAGAAATTATCGGCTGTAGTGTAAGTATTAATTGCTGATGTTTGATATGTAAAGCATCGATTCTTGATCACCACGATTCAGGGAACCGCTACTGAGTGGGCCAAGACTCTTGCTAACTCGTTTGGGGCTGGTGAGTTGGCTGACACCATGGAGAAGCTTGGGAACAGTTTCGTCGGTGACTTCCTCAAGACCTTCTAGTTGTAGCGCTATCTTGGGGGGAGGGAGCAGCGCCAGATAGAAGAATGAGATCGAAAGAGAAGAAGGGGCCACGTGATCGCAGATGCTGTTCAACAAGCATTCGGTTGAATCATGCTTATTTTATTCAGCAGTAATTGGTTGGTTGAGATGCGATGATGCGTGAAGCCCGTATTCTTTCGGTGATGTCAATAGCTGACCTTTTGTTTCTTTCGGTATTAATGAAGATAAGGAAGCATCCGTGGATCCATCATTACCCAATTTTATCACTTTGCAACTCATATCTAATGGCATTATTCTTCGGTCTCATGCGTAGTTAGAATAACGCGACGAAGAATGTTAACAGGCAGGGTTCGTTGACTGTCCGGCAGTTGACCCCAAATCATGAACGTCTGCCCTTCTAAGACACACATCAGTTCACAAGCGTGCCGCAAACTGCAAAGGACGAGCAGCTACGAGTCACAGCATTTTCAACAATACGTCATGCCATTTAATGGAGTGGCTGGAATACATCGTCTTGGCATGAAGCTAATGGTCAAGATAAATGCCGTCCGTCAGCGTTGCAATATCGTGTCATCGCACGGGATGATGATGGTGGCTTAGTCCGGTTTCCTTGGTTGACAGCATGGCTTAACCCCTATTAGTTAGTGAGCTCGGGAAGCTTTCCCCCAAGGAATTAAACAAGCACCCCTGAGAAACCAGCTGAATGGTGCTAGGGCGAGGCTAACTACATATGGGCTAAGGCATATTGCGGCAGTCAGGACTCACCGACTTTCATGGATGTTGGGAGGGGATGACCTCCTATTTGATGTATCTCAAGCTACGGATATCTGAGCTTGCAACATGTGCTGCGTCTCAGGTTTTGGGAGACGAGATTCATTTTAAATCATTGTTTGTCACTACACGATCGGTGACTACAAGGGTGAACATGAGATAAAGAGTGAATAGATTACTAACTACTGTCGAGTAGGTATGTTGTTATTAGGTTAATGGTTTATGCAGGTCCCCTGGACCGATATTATGTGCAAACTAGTACGAGAGCTCGTTGAGAATATCATCTGCTGCCTTCTCAGCGACGATAAAGGTCGAAACGGCAGTGAAGGTTCCCGGGATTCTCGGGTAGACGGAAGCATCAACCACACGGAGTCCCTTGACACCACGGACTCGGAACTTGGAGTCCAAGACAGCCATTTCATCATCGTCTGCGCCAATGGGGCAGGTAGAGCTAGCATGGTGGCCCCAAGCAGTGTTCTTGATGTAGTTGTCGATCTCCTCCTTAGTCTTAACCGAAGATCCCGGCAGAACTTCCTCAGTTGGCACAAGTTGACGGTCAAAAGCGTCTCGGGTGAGGTCGACCGCCTCAGCCAGGGCCTGCAAGTCCTTTTCGTAATCTCCGCTGCCTGTGTCGAAATAGTTGTATGTAATGTCCGGGACATCCAGCGGGTCGTCGGAGCGCAAGGTAACGGTTCCGGCCTGGTTGCGGGGCTGGCCCTTCAAGATGGCCCACGAGAAGGTGTCGTGTCTGGCTGTAGCATTGACGCTGTAGCCGGGGAAGTAACCGCGGAAGTTGACGGGGCCGCCAAAGGCAAAGACGTCCCAGTCTCCTCTGTCGGCCGCAGAACTCTTGTAGAGCATAGCGACGGGAAGGCCGGAAGAGGTATATGTTCCCTTGTTGAGGGTCAATCCGAGGAGGGGGTTCTCCCACTGGTCCAAGCACTTGTCGTCTGGTCCGCCGCCAAAGGTGCAGCCGTGTAGGGCACTGAAGTTCTTGGGGATTTGCGATTGGACCACAATCTCGTAGTGGTCCTGCAGGTTGGTGCCAACTCCAGGAAGGTCTGCCACGACAGGAATGTCGAACTTCTTCAGCTCATCAGCTGGCCCGACGCCACTAAGCTTCAGGATCTGGGGAGTGTTGTATGTTCCACCGGCCACAATCACTTCCTTTGACGCTGTGACAGAGCCAGGCTTGCCGGTACCGGCGGATCGGGAGAGAGGGCTGGCCTTGTAGATGCCCCTTCCATCAAGGAACTCGACACCGGTAGCACGAGGGGTATCGTCAGACTTGTCAAAAACAACCTTTGTGACGTGGCAGTTCATGCGCACGTCTAAAGGATACTTCTTCTTGCCGTTGGAATCCTTTGCATCGCGCACCGCGAGGATGAACTCCCGCGGGCCAACGCGGATGCCCTTCTTGGAGTGAAGGGGAGCTTGGAAATAGCCGCCCTTTGCATCTCTGCTGTCGGAATCGGAGTTGGCGTCTCCAGCAAGGAGAGTTGCCACGTTGATGATGTTGTCGGTCAAATTTCCGAGCGCAAACGCTCCGCCGGTGATGAGACTCAACAGCTGAGGGTCCTCCAGGGCAATGGTGAGGGGAGCAGTTTCGGTGCTGAGCCAGCCGTCGTAGCCGTGACCGGGCTTTCCAGGGAGGAGGTAGTTGTTGTCTTCCATGCGAACAAAGTACTTGCGCATGTTGTCGGCAGACCAGGAAGAGTCGCCTGTCAAGCTGGCAATGTACTCAAAGTCGCTCTTCCACGGATAGAGCGCAATGAGGGCGTTGTGAGCGGTGCAGCCACCCAGTGTGGCGGTTCGAGGATATAGGGTTCCCTTGATCTTGGAACCCTTGGGAGGGTCAAGGCCGGTGTATTCGCCACCATCCGGTGTCTCATAGGTGGTCTTATAATCCCGAACCTGTCTGTCGTCGTCGGCATAGTGGCGAACAAAGAAGTTCCAGGCAATGTCCTCGTCCTCGGATGCCCTCGCTGAGTAGGCGGGGACTGTGTAGTTGAGGCTCTCGCCTTGGTCGTCACCCGCGTCAATGAGTAGCGTCTTGTGTCCCGCTAGGGCAAGTCGGGCGGCAAGGGGACCGCCACCGGCCCCTGAGCCAACGACGACATACTCGTAACCCGAGAGCTCTACCGCTAGAGCGGCGGAGGCAAAGGTGCCAGCGGCAGCCAAGAGATTGGTGAGTCTCATTGTAAGTGCTCAGGCGAGGTGCAGACTTGACAATGAGGTAACGATCAAAACTTTGTTCAAAATCTGGGACTACGGCCCTGAAATACGTGAAAGTGCAACCATAGTGAGATCGTCTCGCATTGCGTGTCTTGTGGATTACCCTCGGCAGTTGGTTGATGGCGGACTTTGAGCTGGCCCCGAAACATTCCAAGATCGGCGGCGATCTACATATCCTCCCCGGATGCGGCGGTAGCTAGCGCCGGTCCGCACCGGAGTTGTGCCCCAAAACCGCAACGCTTGTTAGACTTGTCAAATATGGCAAAATTTAATATTGACCGTCATCACGGCAATCCCAACAAGGTTGCTTTCGTCGGAAGCGCCAATTTCCGGTCTTTGCCCCGCCACTTGCACCCTGACGATCGAAAGCCGAGGCAGGTTTCTGTTTGTGCCCAAAGGGGTTGAGCACGTGTAAATTATTAGTTAGTCCACACAAAAGCAGGTTTTGGCCAATGAATTGCCCGGGGAAATGGAACATTGATGTGGGAACTATTCTTGGCAATAAACAGGATCGTATGTTCAAGATGTCATGCATACAAGAAGTGTAACATTGACTCAAGTCACGAGGTTGAAAGACCGAGGGCGCTGGGCTGGTGAGCTTTTGCTGAAACTTGTTTCTCCTTTCTATTGATCGGAGACTGTGGGCCTTGCCCCTCCCCACAGAGCATCTAGTGCCTGATCTTGCTTGTAACCCTGCACAGATCCTATGCATGATATTCCAAATCATCTTAACCAATGGTATTTCAAGTGTACCAGGGAGGTGCTTCTCGTCTTGCGATTGACTTTGTCATGAAAAAATATTTGAGAGAAATACATCATGCCCTGCGTTGGAGGCGATGAACTGCACTTTTAGCAAGTTAAGATTATGAAGAAAATGGAGAAGCCATGATACAGGGACCCATCACATCATAGGTCAACCGCTTCTACCATCCTTGACTGCCTTACTTAATCTTAATAGGTCCAAGAAAGTCCCCATGACGTCGCAGTCAGTTGTCGCTCATGATGCCGTGAACGTGAATGTCGCCTACAAAGTGAGTTAGTCTGATGCATCTGTCAGGCGAAGAACGAAGGGCGTTCAATCGCTGGCTAGCAGCCAGACTTAATCATCGACCTTGGTATTTTTAGGTGTTGACTCCAGATAGCCCTCTTCCGCCCGCTTCAAACACCGATGCCTTGAGTGGTCCGTTATCGGATTATAAGGTGCTTCTCCCTCTGAGCTTCATCCTGGGTAAACCCTCCTTTGCCGCTGTCTAATTCTTTAATGGACAGCGACAAGCTGGTAGTGACTGTCGCGCACAATTACTGGTTAGATGCCGGAGAGCTTGAAAACGATGAGAGTCGCCTCGCTGTGATAAAGTAGGTTGGCAAACGTCAGCGAGGAGGTGGATTTGGTTGGGGTCGGTCGTGGAGTTATTCCTACAAGTCAGTTAGCCAAAGCAGGACTGAACTAGGGGCGTGTAAATGAGAAAGAAGATCCCTTGAGATGATAAGTATCGCTTTTCCCGCATCAAAGTCCTTTTAATGGCAGGTACCAACAACGATCTTGAGGGCACTGGTGATGAATATACTCCTTAGACAGAGTTGCAATAGTATCTTATTACAACCCCATGCTTTTTATTTTTAACCGCCCCAAGCTGTGATAACTCAAACTCGAGTATTTCCTCAAGGTTACTGTATTAAAAGGTCACAGAGGAAATGTATGTTTTCATACTTTTGGAGTTATGTGTATTCAAGACAACATACGGCTAGTACACATACCTAGTTGAGTCCACAGGACTTCGAAGTGAGCCTATTGTGGCTTACTAGGATTAGTAAGTAAGGCGTTCTGAGAGCGAGAACCGCAGGAGCTGAAAAGTAATGGTGCCTCAGGCACCAGAATCACACCTGTCTCAACGGGTGAAATCAGGCTGTGACAGATGTGTTGGCTGCAGGCGGCTGTGCTGGCAGGCGTATTTCTCTCGACTCAAGCGCCTCAATCCTTCCTTTCATTCTTCTCTCTAACATTCACACCCTGCGCTTGTGCCCCTTACCCACCCATCGACCTCGTTCTTTCTAGCATGCGACATCATGGAGGTGGTTGGGGCGGTCGCGAGCTTCATCGCCCTTGGCCAAGGCCTCCAGGCGGGGGTCAAGGCAGTAAGATTTCTGAGGGAGATTCCCGAGATACAACAAAGCTACGATGAACTGGAGATCGAGGTGGGTGACTTCCGTCTTTCTCGGCGAATGATCATGAACTAATAGCAATAGATCGAGTTCATCCAGGATATGCTCCAGACCAGCCAAGAAGTCGCAAACTACTCTCCAAACATTCCGCAGCACCCATTTTTCCTCAACGCCATCCGGAGACTTGAAGAGATTAGAAACGACTTTGCAGAAATTGCTACCGAGTGTTCACATCAAACCGGAAGAAAAATAGGGAAAGTGAGGAAGACAAAATGGCTTCGTCAAGAAAACAGAATTGGGAAGTTGCACAAAAGAACTAGCAACGCAAAGGGCATGTTGCATTTTGCTATATCTTGCCAATTTGGGTTTTCGATGCAACACGGGTGAGTGTTCTTTGTATAGAAGCCTATATATGGCAGCGCTTTTAACATACCCTTCCTCTTCTACCCAGATTCATTGAAACGAAGAAAGGTCTCGAGTCAATTGTAGACCAAAGGGTGGAAGACAGAGTTGTCTACGAGCTCCCTGAAACTACCTCTGAAAGGGACGAGATGTCGGTCGAAGAGACTGCGCTGGTAGATGAGACCACGACCGAGGCCAAAACACAAGCAACAGAGTCGCATCATGTCTTAAGTACAGACGTTGTCCGCAACACTAACAATCATCGTGAGCCTCTGACACGGCAAATGGGGACCGAGACCCTTTTAACAAAGCTGCGATGCCCGAAAACTTGCCAATGTCGCTGCCACTTTAGCAGAACCGAGTTGAGGCTACACCCGTGGTTGTCAGCACTTACCGGCTCGGGGACTCTTTGCTACAACGCAGAACCGACTTTTGGTAGACCAAAGTGTTCAGAACCAGACTGCAAGCGTGGAGGTAGTCTGAAACTGGCCATGAACTACCGTTTCCCGATGTGGCTTTGGAGAGGTGCACTGGCTGTTCGGGCGTCGTACGACGCTTTCACTGGCCTCCAATGTTCCAGTTCGTTGCGTCCATCACGCACGCTACCAAATAATGATGTCGTTTGGCATGTTATCGAAGCTGGCAATATTGTCGACTTTTTTCAAAACTCACTCCCATATTATCCTGACGACGTAGATGATGAGGGCGAAAGCTTGATCGAGGTACGTTTCATAATGCTCATGTTTTAACCTAAGTCCGGGGGCTACACTCTGACCGAATGAAGTATGCCATTAAGGTGAGCCGATACGAGTCTGTAAGAAAAATGCTAGAGTGGTGGGGTGACATTCTCACCGATGGGTCCTTCTCGAGGTAGGTACTTGCCATTTCTATCGCCTGGCCTACCCACAAGATGTGACGCTAACTTGAGACAGCGAGGTGGCATTCAGAGCCTACGATGATCTCGAGATGCTCTCATATCTCAGCGACCAGGAGGTATACGCCCTGAACAAGGTGATTGAATATTCGGGCGGAGAACATGGACTGAACACAACGGTGCATTGGGCCGCCATAAACGGGGAAGGCGTGCGAGATGCACTGGAAGAAGAACCCGACGCACTCGACTCACTCAACCACTTCGGCTACGCACCTCTCCAGCTGGCAGCCCGATTGGACAACCTTGAGGCGTTAAACGACCTCATCCTCGCAGGCGCCGACGTTGATCTCAGGGGCTGCGCGGAAATGACACCATTGGCTTTTGCCGCACTGTACGACAATGAACGCATCGTCCAGCGGCTTCTGCAAGCAAAAAGTAATGTCAACCTGCAGAATCTTGCGGGGTTTGCTCCTCTACATCATGCTGCCGACGGTGGCTCGGCTGAGGTGGTTGGGATGCTGATGATGGCCGGCGCATCCCCAGCCAGCCGTGCAAAGGATGGGGACCGACCATTGCACCAGCTTGCGCTTAGCACAGGGCGGGATGCACAGGCAGCACGGCACAAGCTACAACACCTGCGCAACCACCCCGACTTTGATCTCGAAGCACGGGAAGGCTTGGGTAACACTGCATTATTCCTTGCGCTATCTGTAAACAATCTACCTGCCCTACGATGCCTGGTCGATGCTGGCAGCGCTCTCCACACCATTAATGACCTCTCACAGAACATCTTGCACCGTGCGGCAGGCTACAGCAACATCGAAGTCCTTGAGTACTTGTCCAGCCTCGCGCTAGTGGATATCAACTTGGAGCAGAAAGATGTAGATGAGTACACCTCTTGGGACTTTTTCCGTTGGACAATCACGACACCCAGCTGGAGGCTCGGTGGCTACCGAAAACCCACTGCAGACGACCAGGAAGCATTCGTCCATCTTTACCAAGAGGTTCGAGACAGGAATTTGGAAAAAGACCTCTACCGTCTCGGAAACGTGCTTGATTATTTATACAGAGAGGATAACGCGGCCTCACGAGCGGCGCTGTCCCCTTTAATAAAGCAGAAGCAGGAATGGGAGCGGTTCGACCTCGTGAGCACGCTGCGGGCCGTAGATGGCTACGTTCGGGTGGGTGACTGGAAATCCGCATCTGCTGTCATCTGCGACCTTGTGCAAGACATCAGTGAGGAACTTTGGATCTTTCAGCTAGGGAACATCTCCCTTGATGAGTCAGAGGAAAGCGACGAGTGGGAAGAGAGTGACGGATGAGAAGATAGCGATGGGTGGGCAGATAGTGATGAGTGTGAGGATGAGATCTAAGGAGGTAGTTGAACCGTTTTTTCCTTCGCTTCAGCTACTGAAAAAGGTGTTGTTCTTGACTTCGGTGCTGTTTTGTGGTTCTCGAGGATAAAAGACAAATACTTCCGTGAAACTATGAAATGCCCATAAATTCGACAAGGCTCGTGTACGGACTAAAATCTGCAGCATATTCATATTCTATAATACGGGTAATTTCTTTGGCACACCCTGATAACGCGAGCGATCCAATAGTTAGCTGAGTAACCCGATGCTTCGTATGTCATATGAACGGAAATCCAACCTTTCGACGCACCACTCCGCGGACTAATTATTAACTACGAACCTAGAGAGCAATCAATTTTCTTTACTAGGCACAGATTCATTCCAACACAACAAAGCATGAGGTTCGGCCCCTCCCCACCAATCTTTGTTCATCAAAGCCGGCCTCAGGTATAGTACCAAAGGAGTACTAAGGGTATAGCAAACCCAACCTCCCTTGCGTACCTCGCGCTGGGGAATCTTGGAAAGCAATGCTTACAATTTTGACATTCTATGGAAACCACCAATGAATGTGTCAGGGCTGGGAGCTCAAAGCTTGATGTTATACTCTGGCCTGGCTTTCCCGCCTATACAAAATACAGCCACTTCTCTATCGTTAGTAATGAAATAGGTAGGTGGGCACTGCGTTTTTAGTCATTTAACTTCCAACATTCTTGCGACATTGTTGTTCCCTGCCCACACCACTGCCCAAAAGTGCCACGTCATCTTGTGATACATGAAAGTGCAATAATACCTGCATCTTTCCGTTTTGTGGCGATACATTGCAGCCTAAATCACAATCCCCCGCTCTACATAGCCTTTATCACAGCCTTTGGTGATTGCGTTGGGCGATTCTCAGTATTAAAATCATTGGGCTTATTGATCCCTAGTTTACGCCCTAGGGCAGCCATCATAATTCAAGCTCCGTCGACATGCCCTCCCCCGACCGACACTCCGGCCAATCTGCTCCTCTGCTATCTCAGGATCTGCAGTCCAGCTCGGCCTCCGGCTTCCAGCAGCAGGGCACGGTTGACTGGATTGCAGTGGCGAATGGCACAGTTGGGTTCTCAGTTGACGTCTTATCACGATTATCTAAATCGGGTGTGGAAGCTCTCACCATCTACGCCGCCAGAGCCATCTTTTCCAATGTCAGACTCGGCAAGCTTGGCGAGATCCGCCTCCAGCAAGCCATGAAGAAGATTGATGCTTTTCCGTCAGTCAGCAATGTGCTTTGGTTCGGGTTCGGAGTCAAGCATATCATAAGAAGCATGCAGGAATCCACAGAAGGCCTTTCATGCCTCGGTCTCTGCGCGTGTCTCGCAGAAGAGTATAGCACCATGCTCTCAGCGAAAATCATGAGGGAGTTGTTCCTTTTGTACAATCCACCAGCTGAGATCACTCCCGCTCTCAGGCAATGGACTTCTCTGGTAGAGGCCTCCGAGGGGCTGCTTGCACCGACAGAATTTGGACTAGTCCTCCATGGTCTCACTAAGATCTGCCTGAGAGATGGGCTCCTCAACCTGCGTGGCTGCGCACCACCCAGAGATATTGCTGTTGTTCTCAAGGGAGTCTTTGATGTGTCTACCGGGCTTCTTGACCGCCTGTTTCTGACAGGAGGACCAGACTGCGCGTGGGTTGCCGCAGTTGCGCATTGGCTTCTTGATCTCAGAGTAGAGGTTCAGGACCAAGACGGTACCATTCTGTATCGACCAGGCGGCATGCTCAACCAACCATACCCTGACCCACAGATTATCATAACTTACTCCCATGGGCCATCAGATTCGGTTCAGATAGTTCGGAGACATTACATCGTCCCCAATGGTCGCATCTTTCTCTACCGACTCACCGAACACGAGGATGACATCCTATCTCATGGCAGGGTAGACTGGGCGACTTGCCTTGTCGATACTTTCGGCAGTCCGATGCAAAAGCTTTTGGGGGGCTTGGCTGTCACCACGGGGGCTTGTCTGGGCTCGGCAGCCCGTATCCTCCTAGCTGTAATGAGGGACGAGAGAGGTGTCTTGGACAATAGCCGAAAGCGTGTGTTCCGGATGGATGCCCCTCCAACATCATCGTCGAGTTATGGGAGGGGATTTTATCTGCTATCCCGTCGCCTACTTCCAGAACTTGGTCAAAATCCCATACTTCTACAGACTATGGAGTCCACTTTGGGCGGAACCTACCTAGATGCGGCTCAACGGTACTCTCAGTCTATAAACTCTCTGAGCCAGCTTTGTCCGTGTGATCTCTGCGACCGAGACAAGAATCAGAACGTTGAGGAAAAGGATCGCCCGCTTTGCCTAATACTCTTAGTTGAAACCATCTGCAACCTTGTTCGAATCATGTCAGTCTGTTGCATGCAGCAAGGACTTGAAATACGACCATCACGAAGCGGACTGGAGAAGATGTACTGGTACCGGAGAAGATGTGCATCATTTATGGAGAAGCCAGGGTATGATCCACTCCACGAGGGATTGTTGTTAGCCTGGCCAAGATTGAGTATCCTCGGCGTCGTCAGATCCCTCTTCACAGGACGTGGAGATGCTCAATCAGAACGCATAAAAGACATCCACAATCCCTCGGCAGTTTCGTCTGACGGACTTTGCTTCTATCTGAACACCTTGACCGATGTGACAGCCGATCCTGAACGAGGTTGCTTAGTTACTATCGTCCCAGGCCGGATCGAGTGGAACCATTTTTTATACGACTGTGTTCAAGACCTGGTGGATCGATTCGAGCCTGAACCAGATGATCGTCGTTATAATTCTGTCTCCGCCAGAGGCACCGATCAGTATGACGACTTAGTCGACAGCTCTTCGTCTGATCTCAAAGCTGAGCTAGTTGTAGACGAGGCCGCGACTGTGAAGCGTGTTCTACGCGCGAATTACCGCGTCACTTCACCGAGTTTTCCTGGCCAATACTTTATGGTTGGAGCTCGCCAAGTATGGTATAGACTCAATGACGCCTTTACAGCCGCTACTTGCCAGGGGAAAACATGCCGATCTCTGAATGGCTTCAGATCCATCCTTGTGGAAGGGGAGGGGCTGCTTGGGCCTGGAATTGACCCCCAAGAGCCTCTCCTCCCTATCATACGCGTATTGCCTACGCAGGACCTCTCCATCTGGCTTGCGATCTCGCAAACCAATCTTCCCAGGTCTGCTCAAGCGATGGAGCGGCGCCCGGTCAGGATTTTCAATAAGCTCCAGGGCGGCCAATGTGTCAGGTGCTGCGTGGTGAATGCAGCAGAACTCTCAGATGAGTTTGATGCCCACTGTGTATGTTTGATCACTTCACCTTGAGTAGAGACGAGATTCATGTTTTTCTGCTTGGCGAAAACCACGGCACTAGGGTTGCTGCCACCATTCAATACACCCCCTTGCTCCAGAGAAAAGAGCCTGGAATTTGGCGGAACTGGACGGAATGACCTCTGCTGGGATTCTCAATACAATCTGATTCCCTCTAATTAGTCCGATTTTCCAGCCTCTGATATACTGTATGATCATAGCGACCACACTTTTTGATATAGCTACTACAGCTTAGCCCCCGTCTTTTCCTCTCGTTTCCACCGCTTCAAGTGCTTCTGAGCAGCCTTGAGCGGGCTTTCACCATCAACAAACCCGATAAACGGTTTACCAACTTGATATCCCAGCATATGAACGATCTGCTTAGGGATCTGGGGCAATTTCTCAAAGTCGACAGAAAGGAATTGATTCTCAATGGGTCGGATCCACGGCTGGCAGAACTGGACTGTGAGGGCGCGGCGCTCATTATTCGATATGTTCTGGCCGCCGCCATGCCACAGTGTGCCTAGGAAGTATACGATGCTACCCTTTGGCATGATAATAGGGATAGCCTCGGAACGGCTTGGGACGCGATCAGGACCCCATTCATGAGACCCTGGCACAACGACAGTGGATCCGTTAGTCTCAGTGTATGCGTCGAGTGAGGCCATGATGGCCTAGATACAAGCTATTAGCTCCAATCTATAGTCCGGAAGCCATGCACCTTTAGGGCGTGGGTCAAAGTAAGCAAGAACGTACTGTTCCAAACGGCCGATGCGGACGTGGTAGAGTGACATAGCCGTCGTCGTGATGCAGGGTCTGCGGGTCTTCGCCGGGCTGGATACAGATGCTTTGGAAGAGACTCAATAGCCATCCCGGGTCGAGGAAGTAATCGTTGAGAGCCATGACCTCGGGGTTCGTCGCGAATTTGTCAAACAACCGCGACTTGTTGAGTAAAGAGGAAATGCGTCGTGTCCGAAAGCCCTCAAATTTGTTCCGACCACCAACACTGGCAGGACCTGCAGTGTCGGGCTCGCTGGCCAGTCGACGTAGCTCTTGAGTAGCTTCATCGATCTCGCCTTGGGTGAAGACATTTTCGAGGATGACATACCCTTGATTGATAACAGTGTTAATGAGCTCTTGTGTGTTGGGGTCTACTTGCTTTCGGAACAGTTTCTTGTCTGACCCGACCTGGTTATTGATGATTGTGTTGTTGGGAGCTTCGTCTGGCTGGTAAGACATGTTGCTTTGAGATGTGGACGAATGTTTTCACTTTGAAGGTGGGTTTGAAGACTTTTGTCTTTATCATAAATTCAGGCAGTCTGATCTAGGTTTAGAACTGGTAGCAAGAGAAGGATTGAAAAGACCTTCATACATAGGTCGGCGTTTCCTTCCGTCGTTTCCTTCCGGCTTTCCGGCCACGCGGCTTGTTTTATATAATATCTCGGTACGATGTGGGGCTACCGAGGTGATCTGGAACAATGACCACCTATTCGACGTTGAGGAAAGTGCATGTACATTAATTGAGTTTGTTCTAATTACGTGTCTTACCCCTCTTTACTACTAGCGGACCCGAGAACGAAGCTTAAGTAGACAAGGCACAAGGGCTATTCATTGATTACGACATGTACACCTAGGTCAGATAGTTGGATAGCATTGCAAGTTTCCGATTGAAGGTGGTCACGAAAAGCCATTTCTGATTCCAGTTTCATACCAATCAACGCTAATGAAAAGCGAGCCCATACAACAAGAAACCCCCACTCCTATCCTCGCCGAACATCACAGTGCCGAGTGCGCTTTGCCGCCCAATGGAACAACTTCCTTCTAATTGAACTTCAAACTCATGATTAGACAAATCCCAACCCATATTTGCGTGAACAAATATTAGCCCATTCCTGCTCCTTCAAAATCCACTCTTCATTTGTCATGTAAACTTGAAAATCTGCTTCGACATCCTCATCTTCGATCTTCTCTATATTTTCCAAATGACCCAAGAAATTCCGCATGTCCACACGACTTTTCAAATGTTCGAATACCTTTTGCAAAGCTAAGATGGCACAAATTGATTGCCTTTTCTCCGCGTCCTCAACATTCGGATTGCTCATCCGATAGTCATCGATCTGATTATAAGCTCTACAAAAGAAGTTTGTAACCAAGCGAAACTCGTCGGAATGTACAAGGGCCGAATTCCCACCGGAAGTCAGGCCCCCCAGCATGCCTACGGGGTGGTATAGGCAAGGCAGTGTCCAGCCCTCGATTTGTGGCAATCTTGAGCAGAATGGTTCATATACCAGAAAGTTCGCAATGGACTGGAGGATATTCCGAATAGTAAAACTGGGAGACCACTGACCGACGTTCCAGTCAGTACTAACGTGGCCCAGCCCTACTTTATCGAAACTGACAAATGGTGAGAAGATCGGTGTGTTCCAAATAACCCACGGCGACCTAAAGGGGTAGTCGGATGGAATCTCCACTTTGCCCTCATGCCGACCTGGGTAATACGCGCTATCCGGCGACGTGATAGACCATTTGATTGGATACGTCTTTACCTCCAGATTAACATCAGCACGAATGGATGTTGTGTCGTCCGGTCCCGGAAAGGAACAAAAGTAGGTTCCCCCGAGGTAGTCTTTTGGTGTTTGCTTTCCAGTATCGTCTCGCCACATTTCATAGACCGCCGTCCATTTTGACCCAACCGCTTGCATATCTAAGCGGAACTCGTTGTGAAGGCGCATAGAAACGTGTGGTCCATAGCATGGTTTGCCTACTTTGGGTTAGTTCCAATAGGTAGGTAGCCAGAGATATCGATATTCTCAGTGAGGTGGTTGTACTAACTGGCTGCTACAAGGCTTTTCTCCATTATACCAGTATTCATAGCGATAGGGGTTTCCTAGATAGGCATCTTTTGACCTAGAAAGACACTATTAGCAAGTACTCTATTAAAATCGAAGCTTTCTCTCACCAATCTCGGACCCCCATAGGGTTAACTCCCCGACAAGTCTTTTAAACCCAGTCTATTCGGCTAAGCTAAATTTAACCATATCTTTATAATTTGCATAAATAGTAACAGGGTCATATCCTTCAAAAGTAGCTAATTCCTTAGACACAACCTTACCAACTCTAGGGAGAGGAAGCTCTTCAAAGAAGCATACAACCTCAAGTTACCTACCCGCCTCGCGCTACTCTCATATCATTGCCAAGAACCTAACCTAAATTAACTCAAGGAATTAATCATCAGTTTCCAAGATCTTAAGCAGTAATTCATTAGTTAATTTAACTATACCGAGAGACAATACAGGTATTTTAGCCCAGTTAGCTATCCATAAACCCTTATAGGGGGTACCCATAAAGGCAATGCCTTTAATACTTGCAAATAAGTCGCGACGGTACTAGTTTAGGTTATTCCGCAATAGCAAAATGGCTTCCTTACAGATAAGACCACCCAAGCTATAGGCAACAAAGATAAGTAGGCGAGACAAAGCATTACATCGTCTCCAGTCAACTATCAGATCAGTAAGCAGGTTCATAGCATAATCGATCAGCCAGTTCGACGACGCCACCGACTTAGTTACTACATATACATCGTAGCCATACGTAAGTATACAAGCCTTACCAAGTTCCAACGGCAAAAGCCTTTTTAGCCAGGGTGTAGATTATCCATACGCAGTCCAAGTACCCGTACGGTTCCCCGACAAGCCATAAACAAAGCAGATATCGACAGAAGCGTCAGGACAGTCATGCCAGACTTCAATCCCATCCAGAAAAGTAGGGATTAAAGGTTCTTCAAATGATTCAAATGTGCTGGGTGCGGCAGATTCTGAAGTGTCGCCAAGTCTCGGTTCACGGGCCATTTCCGAATCCTCACTACCAGTGGCTGGTGAAAGATTCCGTCGTAGACGGCTACGGAGTTTCTTCATGGTCCACAACTTATCATCGGAGCAGCCAGGCAGTTGACGGCATGTGACAGGCCGAATGGCAAGCTATAGGATCTTCAGAGGTTTTTTAAAATTCTTAAGCGCGCATCGCGAACAGGAAGGTAAGCAGCAGTAAAAGGTGGGCGGGGAGAACTCTTTGTAGCCGGATAAATCAGGCTGCCAGCCTCGTTTTGTAGCCACTGACGCCGTTTTTGATTCATATGACATATGACAGAAAGTAGGCAACAAAACCTTAGACAGCAGTATTTATGAGTCAACACTTGTGCCTGTCTAATTAATTCTTTTACAAACTCGTCTCAACTCAAATGTAAATGTTAGGATATAGATAGCTACTAACATAAATACCTTCAACTCATTATTAATGTTAGCGATGGGAATGTCTTTGTTTTCAGTAATACCGGCTCAAAAAGCACAAGAAATAAGCAAAAACATGATCATATCGGGCTACGAGGGAACAGAAGGATATGTATTTCAAGACCGCTTGAGTCAAATCAGAAGAGGTAAGAGAAACACAACAAGCACGAAAACTGGGTCGCATGAGACGAACGAATCCACTGAGGCTGAGAGAAAGGCCAGTCATAAGGACAAGCATGATCCCAGTATTGGGTGCCAACAGCCCAACTACATCATTGCATCGAGGTGTTATCACCTACTAAGCAGCCTGTATTCGACACAATATGTCTGCCTCTTTCCCGTGTCGGCATTTCGTAGTATCAAGAGTGCAGTTGGGAAAGAGAGGTTCGCAAGTGACGGAGGCGGTATTTTGTGTTTCTTTGAGACAAGCCAGTGGTATCACATCACAGGAGAAAACTGATTGTGGGTAGCTTATGCTATTAGATTCCATGTAACGCCGTGCTTCTGCTATAATGACTCGCTGCGTGAGGGACCTGAGGGTACTGTAGAACCAACGAAACTCTCATCCTCGCTAGCCTCTACTCTTATGAAGTAGTTCTTTAATCAACACAACATTATTTCCAAATGTCATTTCCCTGCTCTTAGATACCTTCTTTCAAGAATCCGCGCGCATTTGGTGAATCGAGTGAGAGTGTAGAGTTCCTTGGAACCTTGCCATATGGCACAATAGCGCCTTTCGGCACCAAGCAAGGCACTAAAGCCTCGTCTCATATCTTGATCGCTCAGAAAGAGCGGCAAGTCTTGGCTCCCGTAGATGTGCTAGGAGATGTCGAGCGCTCGTCTATCTGCGGGTCCCAGTCTCAATATGGTGCATGGCTACCGTAGTTGGTGATGGCTGAATTTATGTTGCACAACCGCCCGACCGGGATCGATGATCACTGGTTGTACTTATTGTTGAGGCTGTGAGACGGAAGGTCCGGACCAGCGAGGTGCGGCTGATGGATCGAAGGCGGATGTACCCAGTGGAGGGTCGCGGCTTGTAAAGGTAGAAGTGACGGTAGAGCTCGTAGCCGTGGAGGTGGAGGTGATGGGGGAAGTGTGGGAAGCAACCCCAACGCCCCAGATCTTATCCATGATGGGATCCCGAACAGCGGCATCTCGGTTGATAGAAGCATCACGCTCGGTGGTGCTGAGGCATCGGGTCTGGGTCAGGCGAATGCCAAGTGCTCGGGCTGGGGTCGCGCGAACGCTGCGGGCCAAGGTCTGAAGTGAGGAGCTCATGGTGAAAGTTATGTAGGTATTTGGAGATGCGAAAATAAGTTGCTCAAGATTTGATAGAGAGTTGATGCAGTTAGTTGATCACAGAGTTGGAGACAGCTTATCAGATGGGAACGAGCAGGGTTAATATGGGAGAGACCATTATATCCTGCCAACATCGGCTCATGTCTGCGTCGGCCGAAAGGAAAGGGATCGTGGGGTAACCCCAAGATAATTCCCCGCACCCCGGGCTCCGCCATCGTACCACAATGGGGGGCTACAGGCAGTCTACAGGGGATTTGGGTGGTAGCTCCGTAGGTCCGAAAGCCGGAATTCCCGAGACCCCTGGTCCGTTATCGGCCGGCTTTTGGACAAGGCAACAGATTTGTCCCCGACTGTCGGGAACCGCTACCAGCAGAAGCAGAAGCCCCATATGTTGGACGCAAAGGTCGTGATACCTGAGAGGGTAAATAGCTCCTGTGTCCCACGTTATGTCCTTACCAGCATCCATTGTTCATCGGGTTCGCCAAGACCCAAGATGTGACACCTGCCTACTTGGACAGACACAAGCGGGGTACCCTCGTTCTGTTGGACTCGCTTCGGATCGATGCTCCGTGGGACATGACGACCTTTTAATACCCAAGGATCCGGCTGAACTGCCGGAGCACTGCCCCATGAATAGAGTGCACCAGAGTTTGAAATAAGTAGATAGTCGGAATTCGCAATCTTGGTTTCATTGGAGACGCACTACTTCCCACAAATCCACAGGTCCCGGAACGTCGGCCGGTTGCCTTCATTGTTTGATGTGTCTAGTATTTATTACACATGACACATGGCACCCCCAGAACCCTCCCCCTCTTACTTAAGTAAACCCTCCTACTTCTGAAACTCGTGCATAAAGCCCCAGACTCGGCCATTTTAGCCGTACCAGTAGTTGTACGGGTTGCGAACCCACTGCTGTCCAGAGGTACAGCATTGACCATTAATATTCTGACCTACGGTCGAGTAAGAAGCTTTCTACAAAGTTAGAGAAACTAGGTGCATTGGTGAACTCACCCTTAGAGTCATAAAGACAGTTGTCAGCTCCAAAATATATGTCCCCGTAGTGCTGCGGCCACCTGGCATTGAGATAGCAGCCAGAATTCTCGTTGAAGGGGTTTTTGTTGCCGCTGAAGCGCGCATGGATCCTGGTCTGGCCGTTGTTAATGCGTACAGGACTGCCTTTGCCTTTACCGGCACAGGCTGGGCTCCCCCCGATGAGAATGCATCCCCTGTTAACGTGCTAGATGACAAATTTTAGGCCGAGATCTTGGACCGGGATTACACCATACTCACCACGTTGGTTGCCACTCCCGAACCAGAGAGAGCTAAGATAACGGCAGCAAAAACGCCAGTGGGGAGCATAGTGGTCTAGGTGCTGATTCTTTCAACAGTCAGTTGCTCTGAATTGAGAAGCCAGTTGTCTAGTTCCTTGCTGGATATGTCCTGCCGTCGTTTCGTTGGAGCCGTGAAGGAAATGCCGCCTTCTTTATAATTTTCAGTTCGATGGTTATTATTTGTTTATAATTGTCATATCTTAGGTCAGCATCTCTATGATACGGAGGCGAGTAGATTGGTGATACCATCAGCCGGAACCAAGCGAAGTGCAGATTGGCTACCCTTCCCGACATGAAGGCAAAGTTTTGGATCAACGTCACGCAATTGGCCTGGGCAACTGTGCCGCGATAATAATTCTTAGTTCTAGGTGCATAGCCGCAGCATATTATGTTATGCGAATGCCTATAGTGACTCGAGTGCGACATTGGGAGAGCGTAATCCGTCAGATCTCACTTCAGCTTCGTGGAACCTACACCCCTCTTTGCCAAGGCAGTGACCCCTCGATAGCTAATCCACACTAAATTTGATTACAGTAGAAAGATTCCATCAAGTGTATATTGAGTGAACTGCTATCGTATCAGGTTGGCACAAGGCGAGGGCACGAGATTGCTGCTAGATATCAGAACGATGATCTGTGAAGCTCACACATAGGATGTATCATGAGGTCCAACTCAAGAGTGATGATGATTCTCCTATGACGATGCCCTGCTATTTCCCCCACTGATATAGCCCTAATAGATGTTGCCTCCCCAAGCCAGCCCTGGGTCACATTCACCCCCATTAGGATCAGCAGTGTATTCCCAGTGTCCCCCACGTTCCAGTGAATATATTGGATTACGATCCTCATCAAACACATAAATCCCTCCATACTCACACAAAGCGGCTCCCTTGAGGCCGTCTTTGCATCTCTGGCTATCAGGCGTGATGCCACCTTTCAGATAGCTATTCACAGCAAGAGTCATGGAGTTCTGGTATGCGGTGAAGCATACCTTCCAATCCTTGTAAGGGTATGGGACGTGGTTGTCTCGGATCATCCCGTCACAGAAATTGTCGATTGCGGCATGAACAGCGGGCATCGGGTCACCGCTCTTCAAAGCGGAAAAAGGAATGTCTTTTTTGTTGCTGAAACAGCCTTCCCCCACGACAGTGGTCACGCAGACTGCCAAGGCGAAAAAGGTAGGCAGGGAAATCATGGCAGCGATAGTGTCTTGAGCGATTGCAAATGCGTACTGGCGATGTGTTTATGATGAAAGATCTGATGCAGGGCTTCCTTTAGGGAGTAGGTATAAGTAGGAATGAGGACAAGTGCTGCAGTGCTGATATTTGAGGGGCGGAGAGAGCTTTTATAGCCTATTATCTCAGGGTTCGTGTTTGGGCCATAACACGGGAGTTTGCGATAATTCATGTTTTCTTACCGGCCGCAGCAGGGTATGTCCAGCTGCAAGTCGACGCCATAAGCAATGTACGATCCTGCGTTATATCCACAGCACCCTCAAGTAGCTAGCAATGATATCACTCCAGCTGCACCTACCGATCCTGCAGATCCTTCGTTTAGCGTCGAGATCAGATTGCTGACTGGACAATGCAGATAGCTATCATGAGGTATCCAGACTCTGATACCGGTATTTATTGGGCACGAGAGAGCAGAAAGCATAAAATAAGCCTGATGTTGGTATTGAGCAAGGAGTATTCTGATTCTAGTGGTTTAAAGCAAAATGCTCTCTCGCCCGCCCGATGTTATAGGTTTAGTGAGTCTTTACCTTGATGACACTTTGATCCAGTATTATTTAAAGCCAGGGAGAATTTCTTCTTGCATAAAGCTTGGTGCAAAGGTAAGTCCAACTACAACTGTGACCGTCTCGTAGGGCCATGAAGGGCCATGACTACCCAGTAACAAACTACCAGAGCCTTGGTTCTGGGTAAGGTGCTGACGACTGCCGGCCTCCAAAGGAACGGGGCCATCACACGTCATTGGAGAACGACAATTCGCTGCCTCGGTTTCGCTCGGTTTCAATGCCCACATGGCACCACGAACCACCCACCATGCACGCCAACCCACCTGCCCGATACGGCCGATCAAACGTCTCGTACCTGTGTTCAATCCATCCGGACGCTTAAGAGAAGGTTTGGCGATGGAATAGCCTTACCAGGTCCAGAGGATGGTCTGGCCCCCAACATAAGCAATCGAGCTGAAACAACCTTCCTTCGCATTCGCATCATTCTGCATATAGAAACTAGACCAATGAGGCTAGCTTCGCATTTTATCTCGGTTTTGTTCTCTTGTTGTATACCCTGTCGCAAAATGGCTGCCTGCACTCAGCCAGCTTTATTAATAGAACCACTGGCTTTGGATGGTTAGCCGTGCCAATCGGATGTTCTTCTGGAGTGCGACTCAACCAGTAAGTTTTGATGTCCGAAGTTTTGGTTCCAAGCTAAATTATTATTTAATTAGCTAACAGATTAATTAAACTATCTGATTGCATATAATACCTACCTAGTTGTAGATGGCTCTATCTAGAGAAGCTGAGAATCAAAATTATTATTGCCTATTTCCCATAGATTGGTTTCCAGATGATTTCTCGCATTGATTATTGTTAGAGAGCAGACTAGTCTTGTAACGACTTTCTGATGAAGCCCGCATTCTGTACATTTAATAGCTAAACTGCTGTCCTACAAGTCTCTCGCTCAGCTTCCACAACCTCTCTACATTCCTAGGATCTCGTGCCATCTCATCGGGCTCCTCCACCTGGCTGTTAGCCACATAACTATGACCCTTGCTGGGAAAGGTCGGGTCCAAGGCAGCAGCGAGAGGCGTGGCACCAATCTGGTCAAACGTCTTAAACCGAGGCTCATCAAACTCAAAGTCCTTGCCGGTATTGCGCTTTGCTATTGCGGGAATTGCACCATAGTCTTCCATGCTAAGGTGAGATCCCAGGTTGGTATCGATGTTGGACCCCGGATGCGCGGCAAAAGCAGTGACGCCTCTGGCTTTGAGCCGCGCTGTGATGCCATATGCAAAAAGGATGTTGGCCGTCTTGGCCTGTCCGTAGGCGGTCCAGTGGTCGTAAGTTTTGCCGTCAGAGAAGTTGTAATCATCAAAGATGACTGGGCTGATCCGGTAGCCCAAGCTTGTGAGGTTGACGATGCGGGCCCCGCGCTCCTTGTCCTCAGCTGCAGCGGCTAATAACGCGGGCATCAGGAGGTTAGTCAAGAGGAAGTGGCCAACGTGATTGGCTGAAAACTGTGTCTCGATGCCCTGTTTATCGACATCGTACTTCTTGATGGCCATGTTGCCTGCGCTATTGATGAGCAGGCCGATCTTGGATCCGGTTGCTGCCAAGATCTCGTTGGCCGCATTGCGAACCGACTCGTGGTCGCCGAGGTCGATTTGGACGAACGCGGCCTTGACAGCCGGGTTGGTCTTTTTAATCTGATCTAAAACAGGCTCAACCTTGGATGCTGTTCTGGAAGCAACAATTATGTGCGCCGGTGAAGCATGGGCCAGTGTTGTAGCCATGGAGCTGCCAATGCTGGGTTGGCCCGCTCCAGTGATGACAATGGGGCGACCCTGGACTTGCGAGGCGAGGGCATCAACCACCTCCCTACTGGTTGAGTATCCGTCAAAAGTAGGCATTTTGTTCAGATTCGTATGACAATGAAGACTTGCTTCCCTGAACACGACTCCAAAAGGACCGAGGGTATCTACGAGATAAAAGGAAACAAAGAAGACTCGGAGTTAAGCAAGCCGCGAACAGCAAAAGCCGAAGCGGGCAAGCGGGGGAGATGGGGTCGGGGCATCCTGTCCAAAATGCTACCTAAAACATGGGCTCCTTCGGTAAAGAGCTTGATCAATGTAGGTGGAAGAGAGCTAGGCTTTATATTATGTAGCAGACCAATGTTAATGTGATCAATGGTGCAACGTGCGTTGCTTCCCCAAAGCCGAACCAGCACTTGCAATGCTGCCTCAGATCACATGAATCTGGCGGCCATCCAAATTGGATGCAGCGGGACAATTTCTGCAGGTACAGGGATCAATTCCTTCGACTCCAGGAGCCAGAGATCGAAGATGGTACCATACACTTGCCCAGCTCAATCTGCATGCCAGGATCGGCAATCTAGTTACCGCTACAACTATGGCCCGTCGTATGTAGTCGCCGCCGTGGATTGCCCTTGCACCCATATGGAGAGTATGCATGAATGACGTACGCTGTGTTTGTGTGAGCCTTTTGCCGTTAATGGACAACGTAGATGTTGGTAAAGATACCAGGTACTATCCTCTACTTGCCTAGGTCCGCGAATGAATGCAATTGGCGAAAATACTTGTGTTAGCACGAGTGTCGACGTACGATCTTGGGCTCTCCATCACCTGCCTGAATTAGCAGAGATGGTCGGCAAAGGCAAAGTTCCCGATACAGACACCTGTGCGAGACCCATCGATGCGTTCTAGAGTTTCTCGGCCCACTCGACAGCCTCATACTAGGTACCTCACAGCTTAGTACATATACAGGCTCATGCAAGAGAAACGACCGCAATGTTGCCACTTTTGCGAACGAGAAGACAAAGAAATGGGAAACCGGTGTAGGACTACTTTGTCCCATGTCTCAGCCCTATGTCTCAGCCTCATGCCAATCACAGGCCTGGGCGGATAGGTGCAGCATGGTGTCATTGGGCTTCCGGCCGACCGGACTACGCCGGTGCCAGCAAGAACCGCCATGTCTCTGCAGTTACGTACAAGGCCAGCCACGATACCTTAGCTGCATTAATAGCCAATAAGGCCACATTTTCAGTTGCGATTGAAGAATGGAAAACCGCTCATTATTAGAACGCGGCATGCTCGACGTGCCCGTGGAACTTATTATAAGCCTGCCTCAACCTCAGTTCAATATATACTCTTTACTTGCACAGTATTGTAGCCTTTTTCCTTGCTTCACCATGGCCTCAGATGATGACAACGTCTCTATCCTCGGTATAGCTGAAGGGATCCTGGCAAAGACGAAGAAAATCACAAAATACCTGCAAGACCACGATATCGCCGCCCCGACCTTCTCGTGCTCAAGTGCCAAGGTCCCTGTCACGGCTGACTACCATGAGCTTCAAATGAGCCTGAAAGAGTCTCTCGAGGACCTGCAGCTCCTGGTAGAGGGCCCCACAAAATTCTACCGTAACTACGCTATGCGTGGGCACGAGATGGCCGCGTTCCAAGTCGCCCTCGAATTTGACTTCTTCGCCCTCGTACCATCAAGCGGGGAAATCAGCCTGGATGAGTTGGCTAGTAAAGCCGGCCTGGATTTAGACCGTACCAGCAGGATTCTGAGGCTGTTGATCACACACCGTTTTTTCAAGGAGACGACTCCCGGTTTTATATCTCACAACTCGTTCTCACTGGCCTTGCAGGATGACGAGTTTTTGTCGCTTGTACATTACTCGTAGGCCGCACCCCTTTTGCCCTTTTATTCCCCCACATAGCTGACGTTCTTCGCCTAGATTTGATGAGATGCTCAAGGCCGATGCCGAGTCTGGTGCCTCTCTTAAGGTTGACCCTCACCAGTCTGACAGCTTCCACTGTCCGTTTAACGTGCGTCACGGAACTCCCATTTTCGACTACTACTCCACGCGACCCATGAAAGCGGCTCGTTTCGCCAAGGCCATGGCCGCCTGGCGTCGAAGTAAGTGTTTGGTCTGGGCGTCGGTAGCAGTATTTGCTGATCAGTGCCCGGTGTAGTGGAAAATAACGTAACAGAGCTCAGAGACAACTTCCCTTGGGCAACCCTAAACGGGACGATTGTCGATATTGGAGGCGGCAGCGGCCATGTATCCATTATCCTAGCTCAGGTATTGCCCTCTTTTCATGAACCTCCCATGGATTGGGGGTGACATGTGGCTAACCCATTCTATCCCTCAGACCTTCCCCCAATTGAACTTCCAGGTGCAAGACGACAACCAGGAGATGTTAGACGTAGGTCAAAACCTGCTCATCGACGACGTCCGTGATCGCGTATCCTTTGTCAAGGCCAACTTCTTCGAGCCCCAAAGGCATAAGGGTGCCGCCGCCTACATGATCCGCCAGTGCACGCACAACTGGGCGGATAAAGACGTTGTCACCATGTTCAAGTCAATGGTGCCAGGATTGGAAGCTTCACCGCCTGAGACACCGCTGCTCATTAATGAGATTGTACTGCCGGAGACTGGAACTATGTCACGCATCCGGGAACGTGAGATGCGTCAGGCCGACATGGTAATGCTAATTAGCTGTGGCGCGAAGCAGCGTACAAAGGCTGAGTTTGAGTCGCTGTTGAAGGAGGCTGATGCGCGGTACGAGATCTGTAAGGTGCACGACAGCGGGGCTTTGGGAGTGCTTGAGGTGTATTTGAGGCGTTGAAGGGCGACAATGCTAAAGTGGGGGTTACGGTGACATATCGATGTGAGATTTAAATCGAAACGCCAAGGGTTAGCGAGCCATGCCTTAATAGCGTTCAAAGACTCAATCCATGGTCTTTCGCAGAAATATGATCCATCCACCTCAACTCCATCCAAGTCCACGATGGTTTATGAGGCTAGCGTTGGTTCAGCTTCTACCAAATCAAGGTCAGCCAAGTCAGTCTAAAACTCTAAATCGTAGAAAATCAGCCCAGTCAGATCAAGCAGTACATCTTGAAATAAGTTGGGATTTATTGACTTGGATAAGAATTATTCAAATATTTAGACGGCAACAACAAAAGTAAAAAGAGCATCTTGGTTTATCCTTATCAACATAAATGCTGATAAAACTCGCTCGATATCGATAAGATAAGATAAGATGATTGTCTATGATTATGTAATACAACAGGCGCAACTACTCCCCGTAGCACGTCCTTCTTCCTCGATTACCGAGAAAGTTTGGTAATGATGAGTTTCTCCGTTTCTGTTTCTACTTGGCTGTCATGGGTCTGCTGCGGGCGAAGCTCAGTCCAAGGGGAAGTTGTAAAATGCGGAGAAAACGCAAACCTCGCCTAGGCTCCAGGGTAACCAACCAAATCACTGCATCATGACTTCTCATAACGTGATTAACTGAAGCATCAGCATCAATAAGTAATCTTTGCTGTGATCACCTAAAGATAATATTCAAACGATGTTAATCGGATATATATGCTTTGAGTATTCTTTGATAGTCTTTTCTGAGACTGGATTGACGGGCCGAGTGTTAGGCTGTGTACAATTACGAAAAAAAACATCAAGCACTCGGGCAAAACTATTTGGTCTGTTTTCTCTTTTGATTGTACCTGTACAGACGTAGAGTAAAGGTGACACATAGTGACTCATTTTACCGTGGATATGTATTTCATGATTTAGAATGTAGTGACCGCAGTTGCAAATGTCAGGTTCCTGATCTGATCCAAAGAAAAACGGTCAAGGTTATTTTTGGGGCACGGGAGGAGTGTTGCCGAGCTGTCGCGTGAATGACGCGTGCCGGCGATTGCCTAGTTGGGAGCTCATCAGAGTGACTGTTAAGAAGAAACCGTGCCAGTGACCAATCAACACGCCACTTTTCAGGTACCTTGCTAGTAAGAGGACCCGATTTCTTGACACCTTCCATCCCCAGCCTCGTCAGGCTTCGCAAGCTTGCGCAAGGACCCAATTTCAATGAAACTGGGTCGAAGCGACGCTATAAAAAGGGGTGATCATCCACAATTGACGCTTCCTATTGGCTGCAAGCTCGTTTCTCAAAGCCACAACTGGTTTTGACGCAGCATCAAAAAATGGCCCCCAATGGCATTGGCTCACTTGTGGTAAAAGCCCCTCAAAGGCAGCGCAATCTCGGAAGAACCGGGGAAGCGAGCGCGCGCAACGTCCAGAGTGACGTGGGTGAAGAACCTTGACAATTCGTAGGGCTGATGGCCTTGTCGGTCAGGTTTTTGCTTGCTAATCGTGCTCAGCCTGATTTTGCTAATTTTGACCTTTTTCAAACTCGATGGCGGCCACCCACCCGCGACCATGGCTGGCTTCACGGGCTGGAAGCTAACAGCCGTCTATCTCACAGCTCTCGTCACCACTCTCACCACTCTCCTCATTGTCACGCTTTTCGTGTCCCTTTTTGCCCTCAAAAAGGACAATGGAACCGGCGAAGGAACCGAATCGGGCCTCGGCCAGAGTCTTCTCTACGAGGGCAAATGCGACGTAACTTCCCGATCAAATCTTTGGATCCATCTGGCCATTAACATTATTGGCACCGGCGTCTTGGCTTCATCCAACTTTTTCATGCAGAGCCTTGTGGCTCCTACGAGGCCAGAGGTGGACAAGGCCCATGCTTTGGGACACTGGGTCGAGATTGGGGTGCAGTCGATCAGGAATTTTCGCTTTATCGGCTGGCGTAAGATACTCTTTTGGTGTCTTTTCTCCCTGAGCTCTGTCCCGCTGCATCTGGTATTCAACGGCACCGTGCTGGAATCGAAGGGCACAAATGGCTTCACCTTGCTTGTGGCGGCACAGTCTTTCATCGACAACGAATGGAAAGGGCTTGCGCCAATAACCCAGGCATTCCCAGGTCACCAAGTCGGTGATCCTCGCACCGAACTTTACTACACCGCGTACTCGTACAATAGTTACGATGGCTACGACAAAGAGACCGTCAAGAAAATTAGTAGTTCGTTGTTGGCCAGAAACGAGACGAACGACTGGGAGTATCTCGACCCTAAGACTTGCATCAATCGGTACAACGACCCGAAGTCCGCATTGACACACTACCGACATGTTGTAATGATGATCCAGAACTACAACGACGTTGAGCCGACACCAGGATGGAAGCTGAGCCAAGTTTTGAAAAACACGACCAATTTAACAAACACAGACTCAGTCAACCCCCTGTGGTCGATGAATGCTTATTCTCGTACTGGCCGGCTGTATTCCAATACCTACATTTCAGACCCGGGTGGGAACGGGATGTGGGTTACCAACGAAGCTATGAACACGTTTGACGTCCATTCCGGACTCATAGTGATGGACAGGAGCTATGTCAAAGCACCCTACCAGGTCATGGATATCACTGGCTGTTGGTCTGAGATATACGAAGCTCCGTGTCGCCTCAGCATCGCCAATACCCTTCTCCTCATTGTCTGCATCATGTGTCTTTTCAAGTGTCTGCTATGCTTCATCGTTCTAAGACTTAGGGTTTGGGGTGAAGAAAATCCGCTCATGACGCCTGGGGATGCCATTGCCTCGTTTATTGCCACGCCAGATGAGGAGACGAAGGGCATGTGCACATTGAGTATGAACGACCTTAAAACGACACAGAAGCATTCGAACTCGAACTCGAAATACAAGTGGTTGCAAGGGCCTCGACCGTGGAAATCAATACCTAAGCGCACGTTTGGCAAAGCTGTGCCGTTGAATATCTGGATTTTATCCTCAGCACTCATAGGAAGCTCCCTGATTGTGGCCGCTGTCATGTTGTCACTGGCTATCTCAGGCCAGTCATTGTACGTCACAAATTTCACCTACCGTCAATCAACTGCTCACACGTAGATGACAGAAAGGATGCCCGCTTCGGACATTCACCACAGAACGAAGACGTTGCTAGCGCGGGCCTCGAAAACATGTCGCTCATTGAGCTAACAATGGTTGCCAACTTGCCCCAGCTGATTCTATCCATCTGCTACATGTCCTATAACGGCTTATTCACGCGCATGTTGGCCGAGTTTGAGTGGTCCAAGTACAGTGTCGAGTTTCGAGCCCTTCGGGTTACGGAGCCAAAGGGCAAGCAGAGTGCGACTTATCGTCTTCAGCTTCCCTATCGTTTCTCGATACCGCTCATCATCGTCAGCACTGTACTACACTGGATGTACTCTAATTGTATTTACGTGAGTAACTACGAAGGTAAGAATCGGACACTCTCAAGATAGCTGGTCCAGCCAGCAACCGTTGTCGAATTCGGAGCTCTAACGCGTCTCATTAGCCTTTCGCCCACAATACCCATATCCACCTGAAATCACAGTTGGTCTGCAATTCTCATCGAAGGCGATTCTGATCGCATTGGTGGTGTCTATCACCGTCGCAATCACGCCCATCTTCTTAGCCTTTATCAGACTTCCAGGGATAACAGTCATCTCTGGAGGCAATTCGGCGGTTATATCGGCTGCTTGCCACATCCCATCTCTGGAGCTCAAGTCACTGAGCCGGACCACATCCAAGATGTCAAAGAGGAGCAGCATAGGTCGTGACTTTGATAGTGTGAGCACCCAGCTCATAGACAACGCCGAGGACGAGCTGGAGGCTGTTGCAAAAAAGAAGGTGAAATGGGGTCAAGTTTCGGGTGGAAAAAGTGACGATAGTCAAACTGGACATTTGGCATTTGGAACAGAGGAGCACGAGGTCACGGAGCCAGTTGATGGAGAATTTTACAGTGGCATTTGAGCCTTCGGCTGGATGCAGAGGCCGGGTTGGTGTAAAGGTGACTATAGAGTTGTTTTGGAACAACATTTTTAATCATAAATTACTACTCGACTCCCTAACGATCCTTTTATTTGTAACTAAATCTCGATCGCAAAAGATCCAGCCTATTACTTCTAGCCCTGCGTCACCAGCCAGAGCAAAGAAGGTTCAGTTCGATACTCGTCAGCCACTCGTCTCTGCCGTTAGTCGTGGTCAGGAGCCACCACCACCGCGTCGAACAGAACCCGAAATTTTCCTCAAGGCGTCTATCTCATGGGGTTTGCTGCTCATCAAAGAGCCAAGCAGTGGCTTTATGTCATCTGCCAAGTCAGTGGAAAGCCGAAAGTAGGCGTACCCATCCATAGTCTCGTTAAGCCGCCGCCTGAACCCGTACAGTACCCCCAGAAGAATTGACCCAACAGCCCAATACCCCAGCAAGCCGATGAGGATCGGAACGAGAATTGGGAACTCGCCGGGAGTTAGGACCTTTGCCTCCTCTGTCGCCGTGAGATTAGGATGCTCCCATCCGTCGTCAAATGCGTACTTGCCATCGTACATCAGCTGCAACGCATCGGTGGCATATGCTAGCATAGCCGATCGTTGGAGGTCCTTAGGCTTGATGAATCCAGTGTAAGCTTCCGAGTTTGACTGCGTTATTGCCAGCGGGCTGTTGATGGAGGGGAAGATGCTGAAGTATCTTCCTTCATACAAGCTGCTGGCTGCCATAGCGCCAAGACTGGGAACCAGGTTCACGCTGATATTGTAGTTGAATCTGGGGTTACTCATTTGCGCAAAGGAATTAAATGTCGACGCCCAAGGGTCGATGATGGCGTACCCAAGTGTCGAGACCATCCTGCAACGCACGCCGATTGGCTCAGCCATGTCTAAGAATTCGGACGGTAGGCTCTGGTTGAACGGGCCAAGGTCGTCGTGAGGACCAGGCTTATCGAGAATGTCCTTTTGGATGCTGGAAAGTGCGCTGAAAAAACTTGTGTTTGCAACGTAGGTGCCGTTCTTTGCTTTGATGATGGGCTTATCACTCAGCCCTTTGATGGCGGGGTTGACTTCCTTTCCAAAATCTTCAATTTCCTCGTACGATGCCTTTGTGCGGTACTGCCAGAGCACATACTCCAGAAGATCCCCTTTGTCTAGGTCTTCTGGTCCGAACGAGCTGACTTCAGATCCATTGTAGACTGGCGATCTCTGACCAAAGCCGACCTGGCCATACGCCATGATGTTATTTTTCCACTGATAATAATCAAGGATACCGCGGCCCTTTGACGTGAGCTGAGAGCTGAAAACGTTTTCATGCCCGTCGTAGTCTTGCCAGTCTTTGGAAGTGGTGTTCGGATTGAGCAAGATCAAAGAGCTGACGCTTTCGACAATGTCACAACTGTATCTAGCTCTCAGGCCCCAGGCCTTGCCCGACACAGGATTTGTGGCCTGAGGTGAGAGAAAGATCTCGGTCAGGCTCTCGTTTAGTGGTAGAGTGTTGGGAACCTTCTTGAGGTTGTCAAACTCCTCGCGATCGATGCCCTTTGGAGTATACAGAACGCCAAACCCCGGCAAAGTAGGTGGCGATCCAATCTTCCAGGCAGCTTGCGCATTTGCAAAAGAGTCTCTTGAGTTCTTGCTGTTGAAGTCATCCCACGTGCGCCCAATAACCTTGGGTTTCTCGGATGAGCTCACGTAACCGTCAGACTGCTCCATGGCCAGGCCAGAAAGAGGCAATGCGAGAAAGAAGGCGATGCTGAGAGATGCGAGAAACATCCATAGGCGATGCGTGTCTCTCTTTTGACCGGGAAGAAGGCCTACCAAGAACCGCCCCCATCCCGACGGGGAGCTCCAGGTGTTGTTGCTGTGCTGAAAGAGAGCGACGAGGTTTGGCACCTCCCAGAACGGCAGTTCGAGCATTGCTGCTTCAGCACCCAGGAGGCCATGGCGAGACAGATCAAAGCCGATAACGCCAATCAAGAACCACGAGTAAAACACCCATGACCCTCCATGCCTGCCGAACTTGACAGCACTATCGCTACCCTCGGGAATGAACCAGTAAACGACGACGAGAAAATACCCCAGGACGAAAAGAGGGTATAGAATGAGGACTAGTGATCGGAACCAGTATCGGCGTTTTTGTGCCTTCAGCTTTACCGATCGATCTTCTGCATAAAGCGGGCGTGAGGTGACCTTTGAGGCTTGTTTTGGGGATGAATAGTCGTCAGGGAGCAAAAGTTGCTCATCATCTGAGAAATTTCTCATCTCATGCATCGTTTTTGGGAGAAGAGGCCAGGGATTGACCAAACCTGACGGCACGAATGATGATGTGCACTCTGGCCAACCTGATGGAAAGGCTTTGCAAGCCCTACTTATGGATATTGCGCAAGGTGCACTTCGCGTAGAAAGGACCCCGGCCGTCTTGGCGAACATGGGGGCGGAAGCCATGGCGCAAGCCGTGGTGGCCACCACAGCCTTATCGTACGGCCAGATCACAAAATTTGACATGTCTTGCTTAAGGAAACACAAAGAACTCTTAGATTTTGACAATTAAATACTGCAACGATCCTCTTATATACATTTAGCTAGAACAGTCCTTCGCTGTTTAACACGAGTTGCGATGAAGGCCAGCAAACTAGGTCTTCACTAGACAGCCGCTAATGGCAACTGCTCCTAACGCTAAAATCTGACAGAGTCTTGGCCGCCCACACCAGTGAAACCATACTGGGCCAGCTGAACTAATTTGCCCTCAATTGTAGAACCAAGCGCCTCTACTTGGTCGCTGATTGGCGTTTCTCTGGCCCCGTTGGGCTGAGCGCGTTAAATACTCCACGCACAGAAGGCCTCATCGTTGCCCAGCCACTCGGATTACCCAAAGTAGCAGAGTAACACAACTTGAAGGAGCTTTATTCTATGGAGATCTTAGAAAGCCTAATATGGAGTCTTGGTGACAGCCTCGATCCTCGATGACTGCTGACATGTAGCAGGGACGGTTATACTTCGACGAGGTTTTCACCTACATGTTGGCAAGATCTCACCAGGCCAGCCGGGAACAAGGCAGGAGAAGCCGGCGCAGCGATAGGAAAAGAAACAGGTTGAAATAATCTCCGTCCTTCAGGTCCTCGATATCGAGCCACACGAGCCCTTCGCCTCACGTCGTTTCAATACCTTGCCACAGTACGGGGATCCATTAGCGGACGATCCTGGGTGAATTTAGCTCGATCCGAGAGCTGTAGAACTTCTACTATAAGTCTTTATGGCTTTATGACTCCTCCAAGTTGCAAGAGGATCGCAAATGGGAGCAAATACTGCAGGGCGGCGAAGGGAGTTAACCAGTCCCTTTCTTTCTGTCAGCTGCGGAAATCATTAAAGAATCCACCAGCGTGAGCACAAAGAGCGCTTCTTACCTGTATATCTAATTGTAATTAGATGGAAATATAGCTTTTTGCTGTACCATCAAGCGCGACCGGGAACTTTGTAATCTGGCTTACATTAAAAGGCAAGTTGGTTGTCTCCTCTGTTGTTGAAAGGGCGGCAGAAAAGTCTACGACATTCTATGCGTAACTGTGCCTTCAGGTTCTCAGCGTCCTTGTATACGCTATATGTTTGTATGGGGTTATATAATACTTGAGCCTGTAAGGTACCCCGCACGTCTATAAAATGACCTGGCTCCTCCCGTATCATAAACCGACTTGAGAGCCGACTTTGCACCTAGTAATTCTCAAGTTTTCATATGTGGCTGCACCATGGTTGTTCAGTCGAAGCAAAATGACACAGCTCAACGGCCTGACCAAATACATGAACCTCCTTATACCGTTTTCACTCGCCCGGCGGTGCGAGCGATGGTTGCACTCGTGGGGTTTGCCATGCTGTTTTCGCCTCTCTCAGCCAACATCTACTTCCCCGCTCTCAACCAACTGCGATCCGATCTCAGTGTGTCAACGCAGCTTATCAACTTGACTATCACATCGTACCTGGTGTTTCAGGCAATTGCACCAGCTCTTTTCGGCGATGCCGCTGACATTGTCGGCCGACGGCCCGCTTTTATCGTCATGTTTACAGTCTACACCTTGGCCAACCTGGGTCTGGCGCTTCAAAACTCGTACTCGGCGCTTCTCGTGCTTCGAATGGTTCAAAGTCTTGGATGCTCGGCAGCGATTGCTGTCTCCTATGGTGTGGTTGCAGATATTGCCACTGCGGCCGACAGAGGAGGCTTGTTGGGGACCGCCATGATCGCCACCAATCTAGGACCTGCCATTGCCCCTGTCATAGGCGGTGGCATTTTGAGCCGCGCAGGCTGGCGATGGATTTTCTGGTTCCTCATGATCGCCGGAGCCGTTATGCTACTGCTTCTTGCTCTTCTCCTGCCGGAAACAGCACGCAGTATCGTTGGAAATGGCAGCATCAACCCTAAGCCCTGGTCAACAGCGTTACTCTCTGGATGGCGCGTAGAGAGTCAGGAACATGAGTCACAAAACACTACACAAGGGAGTTCAATGCGAACACAGCAAAGACGCATGCCTAATCCTCTTCGCTCCCTTCGTCTTGTTTTCTACAAACACTCTTTCATGGTTATCTCAATGAGTGGCATTTTTTACACCATTTATTACTGTCTTCAAGCATCCATTGCGACCTTATTCAAAGAGATATATGGGTATAATGATGCTATCATTGGGCTGTGCTATCTCTCCATCGGCTTCGGCGTTGTCATGGGCGGCTACCTCAATGGGAGATTACTCGACAGAAATTACAAAATCGTTGCAACCCGTGCTGGACTTGAGGCGAACAAACAACGCGTCACAGACTTGACAAACTTCCCAATCGAAAAGGCTCGTCTCCTAGCCATGGTATACCTTCATCTTGTTCACATGGGCATATTGATTGGCTATGGCTGGGTTATGCAAAGGGCTCTAGTACGTTTTCCACAATGCTGCTTTAAAACTCGCCCGCTGATCAGGGATAGCACGTTAGCGTACCGCTGGTATTTCACTTCTTCCTCGGTTTCCTCGAGACCTGCATCGTTCAGGTATAATGAGATCCATTACCTTCGTGTTCACATATGAATCCTGTCTGATTTACCCTTGGCATAGACTTTTAATACTCTTCTGGTAGATATTTTCCAGGAGAGCCCAAGCTCCGCGGCGGCATCGGGAAATATCGTCAGATGCGGGCTATCAGCAGCGGGTATTGCTGCTATGGATCCGCTTTTGGACAGAATGGGATGTGGTTGGTATTTCACGTTTCTCGGCCTTGCTGGTGGAACCGTGGGATTATTAGGCAGGGAGGTCATTGTACGAAAAGGAATGAAATGGAGGCAAAGAAGAGCTGAGAATCAGTATCAGCCAGACACCACAGCCGTATAGAAGTCGAGAAGATTAAACATAAAAGATACAGAAATGGGATCGGGGAACTCCGTATACAGCTTTGGGTTTAAATCGCGGGACAATCGCCCTGATTGCTTTTATATCCTTCATAACCATCTTGGTACTTGTCCACCAATCTCTTCATCTCGACGATGGCACTAAAAGAAGTCAATTCAACTCAGAACTGAGACCAGAAGCTGCTACTTACAGATCTCTCATTCTCTTGTTGCCTGGCCAGCAGATGGACGTGGAGAGGTCGTTACGCCTAAAAAGAGATTAGCTTATGGCTCGGTTAGGCATTTCGTCTCTCTCACAGCGCATATAGAGCATGCCTATCATCTTGGTCCTCGACGGGTTCAGTCACCCCCCTAAGCTTGAAGTACGCCTGCACATGAGCCTTGTTCGTACGATATCTGCTGGCCCGCCACATGCCGAATTCATCTGAGACTATTAGCCGTTGATTAAAATTTTCGGTGGCCCAGGTGAGACTTGCACTCGTTATGACCATAGAAACTGCAAGGGTCGTACAGAACAACCTCATTAGTGCCATTGTCGACCGAGACATTCCCATGCCAAAAATCCCCGTGCAACAGAACCGGCGTAATACTTCGACCTTCTGTCTCCATGGGCCGGATAAGCCTGGGAATGACCTTGCTCAGGATGAGCGGACTGAGAGAATCCAACTCTTCGTTGGGCCCATGAACTGCCCTCTCTCCATCCATCGTGTCCTTCATTGCTCTGGTGAAGAACTCTTCCCATGTATCGCACCAGTTGTTGTCGCTCCCATGCTTGCCGCTGAAGGTCATGACGTGGAAGCCAAATTTGCCGTTGGGAGACTGCTTCTCGTGAATTTTAGCAGTCAATGCCGCAAGTTCATCTACCCCAGGCATGTCATCTGCCATATTGCGAAACTCGGCAATGAAGAATGCTCGGGCAGGATCATTCGCACAGGGTCCCCATCCCAACGGCTTCGGCACGTTATTGGGGATAATGTCGTACAAGGCTTTGGCAGCCTCATATTCCCCGCGAGCGATAGCATCAGCAATTCCAGCAGTGTACACCTGAGACATGCAGCTGTCAGATCGAAACTCGTTGTGATTCACCCGGTGCCTACTCAAGCCGTTGAAAATGGACGTACTTTCGAAAAGTAGGACTGTTCTCGGTCATCGGGCAACTTGACGTCGACTTTGCTACTGACGGCCCAGGCGCTGGCACCGTACGTGGCGACCCATTGGACTTGGGCGCCTTCTGGTAATGCTGGCTATGTGTCAATTGAGGTCGACAGTATTATGCATGCCAAGCATAGTTGCAATACCCTTTAAGATGTTGGCATCAATTTCTGTCCCTCCGTACTGCTCGCCCTCCGGAATACCTGGAACTTGGAACTCTGGATCAATGAAGACCATGACGACCACGAGATGATCGAATGAAACAATGCTGATGAACTGTGTTCTTGGATGTTTCACTACTAATAATATGAACAATAATTACGCCCCGGCGAACCGACAATGGCAGAGCCTGATCTTATGCTTCAAGTGCGGAGTATGTACGAACCGCGTAATCTTGCCGGAGATCCCCCCCAACTGTCGCCTCATGTCTTGGCTATCACACGGCGTTGAGCATTTGGAACCTATCACACACAGCCTGCTTTTCAGCTTCTGCGGGCCGTCGCGCAGGTGTCTGAACTTTGATAGCCGATGGCCCGACAAGGGCCGATGACCCTTGCCCGTGAAACCCTCCAACTTGGACGCGCGTGACCGTTTTCAGGGATATTCTCATGTGGCGGCTGGCCACTGGTCCCCCGCACAACAAGGTGCACCCAAATGATGCATTATCCGTAGGCAACGGCCCCCAATTTGGTTACTGTCAGACCAACCCCATTCGAAGGAATACGACCCTGGGCGAAGCCGGGCGGCTCTGGCAGCCAGCCTGATCCAGGATGATTACAGGAACCGGCTAAGCTATTCTTCCCCGTCTGCTCCCTTCTTCGCCGTAAGCCAGATCCATTGTGTGACGGTTTGTCCCCTCGTCTTGCCTCAGTCTTGATGCAACCACCCAGTCTTTGGTCACGATGGCGGGCCGAGTAAGTCAGACCATGGCTTTTCCACTAAACTCTAATTATGAAAGCGACCAAGGAGTGCGCTTTCTGCTAACGTCTTTTGACTACATAGCACCAGAGCGACCCTGGACCGCTCAACGAGTACGGCGAGGAGAGTGGCACAGCGTCGTCCCAGCTTGTGCACAGGCCATCGATTGTCGCGAACGAATCCCTCATTAAGAGGTCGTTCAAGACCTTTACGCTCCAGAGAAGACCGACCACATCCGAGACGGTCGACACCTGGGGGCAGTTCGGGCTTCAGCTGCTGCACTCGCCGCCGAACCCGCTTATCGACTTCATCTTCGTACACGGCCTTCGCGGCGGCTCGATCAAAACATGGACCAAGTCAGGGAGCCTGCAGCGTTACTGGCCAGAAGCATGGCTCCCTCGAGATCCAAGTCTCCAACATGCTCGAATCCATTCTTTTGGTTACAACAGCGATTGGGGTGACACGAACACGAACATAGACATTCATGACTTTGCACGGTCTTTGTTTGGGGAGATTCTGACGTCGCCTGAGATCAGGAAAGGGAAGCCAGTATGCTCGCTCCCTCGTTGACTTCTATACTAGGTAACCCATTATGGCAATAGCCATCAGCTAACTTGATGTTTATAGAATCCAATCTTGCTCATTGGTCATTCCATGGGCGGTCTAGTCATCAAGAAGGTGCGCATGCATACTAGCTCGGCTCTGGACGAGGAAGCCTTTGCTAACAAGAGGGAGGCAGGCATATCTCCTGGCTCGTCAAGATGCGACCGCAAAGCAACTGGCAGATCGGTTTCAGTGCATGTTCTTCCTAGCAACGCCACATCGAGGGTCAGATGCTGCGAAGGTGCTCGATCGAATACTTAGGGCTAGCACGGGGACGAAGCCATACGTCGCTGAGCTAAGTAGAAACTCGGGCATGATAACGAGCATCAACGACGAATTTCGACACCACGTTGACAAACTCCAATTATGGTCATTTTACGAGACTATGAAAACAAAAAAGGCAGGAAACTCTATGATGGTTGTTGATCGAGAGTCTGCGATCATCGGTAAGTTCATCCATATATGTTGCCTGCCCATCGGATCACATCGATTGACATAGATGCAGGCGCGGCCAATGAGCATGTGCATCCATTGAATGCAGATCATATGACTGTTTGCAAGTTCGAGAGCCCCGAAGATCCCAATTACATCCTTATCAAGAACTCTTTAGCAAAGGCTGTCGAGGATATCTTAGGTGATGGTAAGGACTTTCATATCTGGAGTGTGCTACCGGCCAAAGCTAACTGAGTTTCCCAAAGCCTTTGAAGAGAAAGTAGCCGAGGCCAGCCAGCAACTTGCCAGCTTGGAAGCATACCTGCTCATTCAGCATTACCCAGAAGATGATCTGGACATGATCGAATCAAAGAAGACAGAAGGCTCGTGTGGGTGGATAACTGGCTTAGAGTCTATGACGACCTGGAGGGACTCATCTTATCAGTACATGCTGGTTCACTGGCTTTCTGGCCAAGCCGGCGCTGGAAAGTCCGTCCTCACAACACATCTGATCAGACACCTCGAGCAGACTGGTTTTGACACATGCTATTACTTCTTTCGCGAGGGCCGCAAAGCACAGCAGACAGTAAGCGGTTTCCTTCGAAGCTTGGCCTACCAAATGGCTGTTCTCCATCCTTCCGTCCGTGAGGCGCTCAACAACCTAAGAGAGACTGGAGTTGTCTTTGACAGAGATGACGAACTTGTCATATGGAGAAAAGTCTTTGTCCAATGCATCTTCCCCGTTCCAATCAGTACACCGCAATTCTGGATACTTGATGGCCTTGACGAATGCCTCGATATTAGCAAACTCTTTCCGTTGTTAAACCGAGTCGAGGCCAAGTTTCCGGTAAGACTTCACTTTAGTTCAAGGCGATTGCCGGAGCTAGAAAAGTCTATATCTCGTTTCAATCACACCTTTCACCACCACATCGAAGTGGAGGACACAGTCCCGGACATCGAACGATTCATTGAAGCCCATGCGCAAGAGCTTCCGGTTGAAGACCAGAATCGCCCGGAACTAGTCAAGAAGCTTGTCATGAAGTCTTGCGGCGCTTTTCTGTGGGTTGAGCTGGCCTGCGAAGAACTGGGCCAGGTGTTCTCCGAAGACGAGATTGATGAGGTTCTAGAGCATGTGCCGGCCGGCATGGCTCCCCTATACAACAAGATCTTGGATTCGATGGCGAGGCATGCGCAACACAGGCCGCTCATCCAAGCAGTTCTGGAGTGGACTGTCTGTGGAACTCGACCGATGACTGTTGAGGAGCTGCAATCAGCGTTGAGTCTTGACCGAAAGTCCAAGGTACACAATGTCAGAAAGATAGTTGAGCAGCTGTGTGGACAACTGCTCCGAATCGACAACGACGTGGTACAGATGATTCATGGTACTGCACGAGACTTCCTGCTTGACCGCGGCTCTGCGACGATCTTTGCTGTTGACAAGGCGGCTGTCAATCAACGGCTAGCGACCGTCTGCTTAGAATATCTCGCTGATAGTGAGATGCGTCCTCCTCGGCACCCGATGCTGGTGTCGGCACCGACATCATTGTCAAATTTCGCCAATTATGCCTCCACCTCTTGGTCTGACCATCTCGCATCGTCATCATCCATCTCCAACGAACTCTTTAGCCTAGTTGACAGGTTCTTCCGGACAAATGTGCTCGCATGGGCCGAATACACCCTGAGCCACAAAACAAGCCTCTACTATCTTACCAGGGCGTCCAAAAACTTGAACAAGTACTTGGACAGACGTGCAAAACATGTGTCTCCACTAGGAGGACCCTACAACTATCTCCAACGATGGGCAACGGATCTTTTGCGGGTAGCTCTCAAATTCGGCGACAATCTCCTGCGAGATCCAGCAGCCGTCCACTTCATTCTTCCGCAGCTCTGCCCGAGGAACTCTGCAATTCACCAGCAGTTTGCGCATGCAAGCTATGGCCCCCAAATCCGGGGACTCACATATTCGGATTGGGATGATTGTGTTTGTTACATTGAATATCGAGATTCGAGAGCACTTTGTCTTGCGAGTTGCGAAGAAAGATTTGCTATCGGTATGAGGTCCGGTGCCGTGAGGATATATCGGCAAGCGACTTGCCAAATCTCTGCAACGGTGGATCACGAAGAGCCTGTCAATGTGCTACAGTTCGACGGATCTTCCGAACGCCTAGCCTCTTCTGGTTTCAAGCATGTGAAACTTTGGGCCATGGACGGTTCTCTTGTTTGGTCCATATCGATCCAGAGCTCCTTCGCGGCCATGGCGTTCATAGAGAATGATCAGATCCTGTCAGCAGTGGACAAGAACGGCAATGTTGTGTTTCTGAACTCTTTGGATGGATCGCCCAAGCGGGTCGCCGTTGATACACCAGTTTCTTCTCCCGTCCGAAGGAGAACTCCACAGATTATCACAAGTGCCGACATTTGCCCCGAGGGAAAGCTTGTCGCGCTGGCCTATAGGGGCAAGCCGGCCCAGATCTGGAGCACAGAGCAGAATGTCATGATTAAAGAGTGTTATATGGCCCGAGATCAAGCTGGCATGAGGACTATGGCTATATCTCAAGTCCTGTTCAACCCGAACCCGGCGATAGAACTGCTCGCTATCGCGCATCAGGACTTGGAGCTTTCTATCTTTGACAAATGGTCTGATGAAGGGAACGAGATCAAATCGCTCCCTGGGGATGCCATGACGCTCGCGGCGACTGCGGATGGTCGAACTTTGGGCACCGGCGACGCTACCGGTACAATCAAGCTCTGGGACTTCGAAACACTTACTCTTCTTTACTGCATCAAGTCTAATGAGTGCGAAGTCAAGTCACTTGCTTTCAGTGGTGATGGCTTCAAGCTTTACGATATCAGAGACACCAAGACCAAGGTTTGGGAGCCGTCGGCCTTGGTACGCAAGACGATATCAGAGGAATCTAGCGTGAGCGATTCTGTCACCGCATCAGCACCAATCATTGGTCGTCAGCGAGATGACCTCTTGATCACCTACATCATCGCACCGGCTGAAGCAGGATGCATTTTTGCTGGCCGCAACGATGGCTCCGTTCTCGCATACGACTGGGCAACCGGAGCAACCAGATCGACTCTGTACACCCACAAAACACGCGAGTTTATAACCAAACTATCGTGGAATGCCAAGTTCCTAGCTAGTGTTGATGCAACTGGAAAGCTTGAAGTGCATGCCTTGATCAGCACCCCGCAGGGTGGCCTGCGTGCCACCAAGACGTCTTACGAGAAGGTTGTTCATGGGCTCGTGGTGGCACTCGAGATGCATCCTGAAAAGCCATGGCTTGTCATTGCCCAGTCCCAGTTACTAGTTTTAGTCAACTTGGATGACGGCACCGAGCGGACAATACTACCACCTAGTCGCAGCGCTGTAGACTATCATACATGGTCGTGGTTGATGGTGCATGGCGAGGCAGTCTTATTAGGAACTCGAGATGGCAGTGTTGATGTCTTGAGAGTCGGAATGAACGGCGAGGCCGAGACCCGTTCCTGGACTCCTAGATTCAGTGGGACCGAGGTGACGTCAAGAGTTGACAAGTTGTACTGCTCTGGAGACGGGAAGTATGTCGCTATTCTCCTGGAAAGCAGCACCTCGACACAAAATGATCCCATTCTTTTTGTTCATAGGACTCCCCCTGACATCACAGTGGGTTACGCTGAGGCCAGAGAAGATATTGGAACCGACGCCATTCTCACCCTCCCGAATCACAAGCTCAGAACATTCTACGGGTTTCACGGGGACCGCATTGTCTTCCTGGACCATGATCTTTGGGTTTGGTCAGCAGACATCAGGCAGGCAGAAGAAGGTATTGCCCTGGAGGCCATGGCAGAGCGATACTTTTTTATTCCGCAGGAGTTTATTGGGGGAAACAATGGCGTTGATGGGGTCATTACGGCTGCTGGTACGACTATATTTCCTAAAGAGGGGGAACTTGCCGTGGGGAACCATGCGTTGGACTGGCCTTACAAGGGCACCAGCTCGATAGCTAAAGGTTTGAAGAAAAGAAGAGGCAAAGAGTGCTAGGTATAATCAAGACTAGGGATTAGGTCTTTTTAGAAAGAATAGTAAGCACACAAATGCCCTTCCTGGCAGAGAAGATGGCTTTGTGTACCTATTACGGGAAGGTAACCAGCCTTAAAACCTCTCGAGCCTCAGCTCCTTCAGCTTCTGAATTGGCGTTCCCTACAAACCTTGCATAGTTGTGGCGAGACCTTCTAATCCTTTCAACAAATCCTCTTTCCTCGCACCGAGATTAATACGTACGTAGCCTTTGAGATCTGCTACCCCAGCTTCCCCAAAAGAATATCCACCTGGGATTATACTCACTTCAAAATCTTGAGCCAAATTGCGTACCAAAGCGAGATCATCCACCGGCTGTCCCCGAGTATCAGTAATTCGTACCCACGCGGTTCCTGCCCCCGTTGGCCGAACCCAAGAACACCTTTCTTTATGCCAGTCGACAAAACTATCGATGATGTCGATATTGGCACGGCAAGTTTCCAAGTTTCGTTCCAGAATTTGCGATACGACCTTGTCATCCAACGCCAACAAGGCGACGGCATCATCTAGGGGAGACACGTTGAGGGTGGTGTAATCCCTCGCCGTCGCAGCTCGTTTTAGCAGCTCTTGGTCGGGCGAGATGATCCAGCCAATACGAAGACCAGGTAGAGAGTAAGCCTTAGACATTGATCCTGTTGTCATAGTTTTGGTATACCCCAGATTGACAACTGAGGGCGGAGTGGGCGTTGATCCATGAAACAAAGGGCGAAACACCTCATCTGCAATGAGTATCAAGTCGTGTTGCTTGGCCAGATCTCGAATATTTTCCAAGTCTTCCTTGCCCAAAGTAGCCCCAGTGGGGTTGTTCGGGTTGCTTCAAACTGTTTAGCACATGCTGAGTTGGGCTTAGTATGTAGCTTACTTGAGAATAATAGCCTTCGTGTTTGGCTTGATCAGCCTTTTAAGCTCCGAAACATTAGGCGTCCAGGAATTTTCCCTCTTCATTAACCATAGATCGACATCTACTCCTAGGTGTTGTGGGAGTTGGTAAAGCTGCCCATACGTTGGGAATTGACAAATTACATGGTCTCCCGGTGCAAATGCGGTAGTAAGGACCAAGTAATTAGCCATGACGGATCCAGGCGTAACGATCACATTTTCCTCGCTAAGCTTGGTATCCTTTGTCGAGTAGACTTGAGCAAGTCGTTTTCTGAGCTCGAGACTGCCCAGAGAAGGTGCATAGTTGAGGGGTATATTGGGATTGATCGGATTCCCTTTGCCAGACAAGTTGATCAAATCTTGGATTGAAAAGGCACTGGGATAGGATCCTGTGCCTGTAAGAAAATAGTGACACTTTGGGAGAACAGATGCTGACCATGGAGTTGGACTTTTGCAGATTCCTTCACAGCATATCTGTCAGCATCGCTTTCCTGAATCGTCCCAAAGGAGATTGATCATACTCCCAATTCATGCCCTGCAGCAAGTTTTGTCAGCTGGATGAACCTTGACTGCGAGAAACAAAGGTGACCCACCAATCCGATCAAGCTTAAACTCTGGAATGTCTTTCATTGCTTTCGACGAAAGTGGCTTTACGATCTTTTGCAAGTGACTTCTCATCTTAGTTCATTCCAGCGCGGAGTACGAGATGTAGTCAGAGAGCCGTTTATATCTTTAAGACTGGATGAGAGATCAGCTGCGCTTTGACATTGACGATCATCGACTCCGCTCGACAGGTCATTCACAATCAGCGTTTATCAAAGAGAGGGGGAAGAACAAGTATTTACGTGCAAATCAGCCTACAAAAATCCCTCAGCGTATTGAGTAAGACGAATCGGAGACTTCTCGGTCACTCTCGGTTACTTTCTATATAGCCTTTTTCTCTCGGTAATCGTTTTAGCATTCGTCTATCGTGACGATCTATGTCAATCAGTAACGGCAGTTACCCTGTGCTGACGTTGACGTGAAGGAGATAAGACTCGATGGTAACTTGGGTATGTCAGCGTTGCAATTTCTCATATTGTTTGAATCACAAGCCATAGCCGCCTCGAGGCAAAGATCGACACGCGCCCTCCAGAAGTGTTTGGTAACATTAGAATATGACATTATCTGCATCTCATCCTACACGCTTTTGCGTGGTGCGCTGTTTCTACAAGAGGGAATTTGGTGATGGCTGGTCTGCGATCGTGAACCTGCCCTACACCGTATCGGTCGAGGTATTATACAAGTTAACCAGTGAAATAGAGGAATTAGAAGATCGGTAAACACGTTCACGAGGCAGGCATCCGCTATGCTATGAATCAGGGCCCTGCCCTGCCTCTATGCTCCCAAAAACCTTTTCCTCAAGCACTGGTATTAGTTGTCTTAGGCCGACTGGTCTCGTCAGGAAGACGTCCATGCCGCTGGCAAAAGCCTCATTTCTGGCGCTGTCTGTAGCGAGACCTGTGATGGCGATTATAGTGATTGGCGTGAGATGATTCTCTCGTTCAAATTCGCGAATCTGCCGCGTCGATTCAAGGCCATCCATTATCGGCATGTTGATATCTAACAATCTCGTTAGTTTCGAGTTGCTACTTGCATCTAGGGATCTGACTTACCCATGAATACGCAACAGAATCTTTTAGGGTCCGACTGGAAAGTCTTGAGAGCCTCGAGGCCGTTGATGGCTGTACAAAACGGTCTGCAGAGCTTCTTCATGTATGCGGAGAGGATCTGCACATGGGTTAGCTCTTGGGGCCTTTGTTATAAATGATGTCTGCGTAGACGAAAGACTGCGCGGCATTACTTGCCCTCAGATTGATCGAGTTGTCATCGACTAGAAGAAATTGGGGCTCAAAAGACTCTTCGACTACTGGTTCCTCGGCTTTGCTTCCGTTGGAGTTCTCGGACCGACCGTCCCCGTCATCAAGTATTGTCAATGATTGGACGGTCAGATCGAAGCTGGGCTTTTGGCTATCACCATTTGAGACCTGGTTTGTGACATTTTGGTCTGTCTGAACACACGGCCATTCGCCATTCACGTCTGATACGAGAGGCGAGGGCCCATTCGCCTCGTCATTCTCAGGCGTGCTTGGACCGACAGCCTCTTGGAGTTGCTTCCGACGATTTAAAGCAGAGGCTAGGATCGTGCCAAACTTTCGAGGGGTACACCTATGAATTGGTTAGCATGTAGATAGGAAGCGATCACATCTTGACTGACGGTTGGTGGATGAACTCGAAGCAAAACGTCGTGCCCGTCTTTGGGAACAATGTGTCCAGTCGTAACGCAGTATCGGGGTTGTGGCATATAACGACCGCAGGCACAGCATGATTGGTCAGGGTATTTTTACAAAGCTTGCCAAAGGCAGCCTCGCTGTAAATGATGACATCGGGGGATGAATCTGTATCGTCAGCTTCGCAAAGAGTCATGTTGAACCATTTTAGAGGCAGACTCTCGAGTGGGAGATCTGCTGAGCTGCTGACTTCCCCAGGCGCACTCCGCGCGCGACTGAATCCCACAGCCGACACGCGAAGCCCATCGGGAACCTTGCCGTCGAAGCTGAATGGGTCCTCTGTCGACCGCGTCTCGTTCACGTCGCCGTAAACTAGCGGCAGCGAAACTGACACAGTTGTGCCTTTGCCGATATGGCTGCGAACACTAACAGAGCCACCCAACGATGTGGCAATCCGTTTCACTATACTCAAGCCCAGACCCGTACCCACATTGAGCGAGTCTTCTTGGGAGAATGGCACAAAGAGCTTGTTGTGTAGAAACTCGTCGCTGATGCCCTTGCCCGTGTCCGAGACGGTCAAGACCACCATGGCCGATCTCCGCGATGCTTTGCCCTCCTTCTGCTCGAGTTTGATGTTTACGTGGCCTTGAGGGGTATATTTCAAGGCGTTGCCAAAGATGTTCATGATGATGCGGCAGATGGCACCTGGTATTGTGCGAAATGCCCAGGGCTTGCGATGGTCTATGTCAACCGAGACCTGTACCTTGCCGACAAGAGAAGTCTGCGTGTGTCAGTTTTGATGGCCAAAGAAGTTATCTCATTAGGTAAACTCACATCTGGCGGAGCCCATTTTGGACCCTCTGGGGTGGATTTGTGGTGAAAGGTGTGGCCAATGAAGACGGTCTCGATGACTTCCTCGGCAAGTTGGTCCAGTGCAACATCCTGCATCCAAACTGCTTTGTCAGGGTCTATCCTCATTCTACCTTCTTCTTCAACCCTGTAGAACCCGTGGTGCTTTCTGTTGCCCTTCTTGAGCGCCCTCGAGATATTGTTTACTTTGCTGTACACCAGCAGCTACACAAGGATTAGCAACCTGATTATTCAGTTTCGATGGGCTTCGTACATGATCTATGGTGTAGAGCAGCGTCCTGCCGGATATACCCAGTGCACGAACAACTTCTTGCTGCAACGGGTCCAGTAAGCTGTCAGCCAAGAGCTCAGCACTAGCCAAGATGCCATGTAGTGGCGACCGAAGCTCGTGGCTCACTGTGTCCAGCAAGTCGGCCTTGGCCTTATTGGCAAGCGCGATATCGATGCGGTTGATTTCGGCCATGGTGACAATCCCAAGAGCCTTGAGATATGCGAGATCGGCCTCTTGCGTGAGGATGCGAGCGGTTGTCTTGCTCCAAACAAAACCGCAGGCGTAGAAGCGGTCCCTCGAAGGGTCCCAGAGCGGCACTAATGCAACGCTCCTTGCGCCGGCAAATAGTTCCGCGATGGGTTTGAACTCGTCCTTGTGCCACAGAGTGGGTTTGGCGTCTGGAACCACCTTTGGAGGACCCTGGCCTTGCGTATCTGCTTCCTCGCCAGACGATGACTCCCCGGAGTACAAAGCACCAGATTCTTCGAGGTTGAAGATCTTGCCATTCGGATACCGGCCAAGTAGTCTTTTGAGCGTCTTTTGAGTGAGCGATACTTGCATGCGGGGTTGAGCTAGGTCGGATACAGTCTGATCAGTGGTGGAAAGGGCGAGTATGGTGCACGGCATCTTGTCTTGGTAGCCATGGGGATGATCGGTCGAGCTGTCTTCGCTGCTCGATGTGGAATCGTTTTGAGACTTGTGATCAACATCGTGAGACCCTCGAGGGGACGTGATACCGGCGTCCAAAAAGATGGTTCCTTCGACTCTGAGTGCCCCGCAGACAACCTTGGCAGCCTTGCTGAGCACCTTGGCAAATTGAGTTTTCTGGTGGTGAACAAAGGTTGGAGGCTCGGCTGGGCCATTGGTGGCTGTGCTTGGTGACGCGCAAGACCTTGGTGGCTCATTAGCGCCCAGGTTCAAATCCTCGGATTTGGCCTGTGGGTCTATGCTCAAATCCGTTACCTGGTTAGTTGAGACTGTCTCGCTTGAGGCATCCCGCGGGTTCCGAGCCCGGCCGTCGCGCCACCACGGGCTGGTATGGTCGTCGGTAGCGTCGTCGGTGCCCCGGATCAGGTGGCCAAGTCCATTCACCATGCGCTCACTCCGGCTGAAGTTTTTTGTGGTGCGAATGGTCTCCAGATAAGACATGATTGTTTTCGAGAGATCCCTCAGGAATCGGATGGAATCCTGATCCAGGCCCTCAGGTCTAGGGGTGTCATCGTATACTCCCAAAACGCCAATGTTGAAGCCTCTGGGAGACCGGATTGGCGTGCCACAGTAGAATCGACCATCAGGAAACCCCTGCGCGCACGAAGCATTAAGCAAATCCGCATCCTCAGTAAGATCAGAGACGACAGAGACGGCTAGTCCCCCACAAGGCTCAGTCTTGTGAAGCTGAAGGACGTGATTGCAGAGGCTGTCAGCACGTTCAACAATCCCAGAATGGCCATTCCTCTGGGCCAGGATGGGGCAAATGGGAGACGACGGCGTGGCTTCAGCGACAATGTGCTGATGCTTGCGGTCAAAGAATGAGATGGTCGCTCGGCCAGCCTGGAGCCGGTGAGCAGCCAGCTGCGCGAGGGCATTCAAGATGGCGTCGGACCCGGTAGCTTTCGCCTCGCCCGCTGTGGTGAAGTGGCAGGCATATCTGTCTTGGGAGTCAGCACGCGTCTTTGCTGACAGCGGATGGAGAATGTGCCTACTTCAGCATCTCCCACTCACGCGAGCCCTCCGACACAAGGGTTTCCGCCTTGGCCATTGTCGATACCCTGAGATGGACGCAATCTTGGAGTATCTGCAGTTTCGGTAGATAAAAGATGACTACGATGACGGAGGAAATGGATTGGGCAGCGACGGGGCTATTAAGGGTCTCGTCCGGTTTATCCGTAATAAAACTCTAAAAAGCTTCGGCCAAGACAAACGGGCGTTGTAAGCGGGAGTGCCGTTGCCGTCTGACTGGCCCACTCCCTGCTAACGCGGCCCAATGAGGCTTAGTTGGACCCTGAGAAACTTAATCGCCCTACTGGCAATTAAACTGACACACTCCGCATAATTACAGCCGTTACGGCGCCGTTACGCTGCAATCTTGCGACAAACCCCTTGGCATTGACGATAACCGATCTGGGATAGACCTCGAGAATTCGCAATGCTTAGTACGACTTGCCAAGACAATCACCGCCCGCCTGAATCTGTCCTAGGCTGCTGTTCTTCGTCATCTTATCGATACAGACATTGATCACTGCTACCACTTTGTTCTCGTTCAACCAAACCATCTGCATTGCCATGGCCACGTTAATGCCGCTTCTAAGGTGCTTACCGGGAAGATGGGAGTGAAACTACTTCAGTCGGCAAGTCGCTCCAAGGTTATTGAGTTTGGGACCCTCGTTAAAATCGGGCACGTCAAGTTTCAACTTTGAGGCAGAGGCATAGCGAAATCGTTTCTTGAAGGGCCAGCACTCACTTGCCTCAGCTCGAGGTTATAGGTTTGCACCTCACATACATGATGACAAGCCCTTTGCTACAAGGGTGATCAAGAAAGCCAGGATAAATCTCTACTATATATTGAGGGCTGCAGCCTGTTAGGCGAGCGTGTCGAGAAAAGCAAACATATCTTGTCGCCTGTTACTTGTGTTATAAGTGGGAAAGAAAAAAGCAAGCCATTGCCTTGGAGCGACAACATAATTCAACGTAGGTCACCGTAACGGTTGAATAGCAGGTTAACTTTCAAAGATGTTATCATTTCAGCAACGGTAAACGCAGAGGGGGATTGCGAAAGTTTCCTATGGCCTTGAGAGCAAGCGGAAAACTCTCGCCTGGCAACAAGACTCGGTTCTTCAATATCCTCCCCTTCAAACCAGTGCAAGTGATAATAGTGCCCCAAATTGTGACAAAGTCCGTTACGGAAAGTGTTTCAATAGCTGGTTGCCTGCCCCTACAGATGGTCTTTCCCCTGAGCGGCCGTTTGTGGGATCATCCTGTTACACGAGTGAGTGATGGCATTCCAATCGGAGAAGTCAGTGCATCTAAATCTGGTTTGCCAGATATTCCTCTTGTGCACATTTTCCAGAGTCATAGGCCACATGGCATGCGCAGTGGAATTGGGAAAGTTGTCTTCGAAATCTTTTTGCCTGATCTTATCGTCGCTCAGCTCTAGGGTACGGATTTTCGCTAGGCCTCGTTGCATACTGGTTGTCAATTTTATATCTTCCATTCTCTACACGTTCGCTTCTATACATTCATTGCCATCTGTCATGTGCTTAAGTAGTCGATTCAAAACCGAGACTTTGAACCTTTGCTTCCTATAGGTGCTTTGAAAACGGAAATCGCCACTCACCTTTTTGTGACTCGGCAACTCTTAGGCCTGAGGTTTATCACATAAATCTCAAGGGCAGAACTAGCGCTAATCTTCAGGAATAAATGTATTTGCCTAAAGTCTCCAGGCAAAGGCGCAAATGGCCATAAATAAGATCTATAGCGGTGGCTGGTCTGAAACTATATCGATTACATCGCCAGTGTAGACAGAGTGGATCATAATGTTGTCGAGTGTTGCCATCCCCCAGATTGGAAGCTGACAGAAGATCGCGCTGAATAGTGACGAGTCTTCATTCCACAAAATCTGGTGCTTCAGAACTTACAGTTCCCACCGCTTATTTGGCTCTTGTTGATAGTAGTCATCGAGGAGCACAATGGCGACGGCATGATTGAGGTATAGACACGGTTGAAACAGGGCAAATGCCACTATGACGGCCAGCTGTGCAACCGTAGGGTCCGAGCCAGGCCCTTATCCGGAAAATTAAGACAAAGCATAGTTAGTTGTGACAATGTGCTTGTCTCTCCAAGTACAAAGGTAACTGCATAGCTCATTGCTCCCCTCTGAGGTCCTCGTGGCTCATCTGATGAAAAAGAAAAGTCATGGGAATAACTTGATTTGAGTTTGATATAGCTGGCACCGAGGTCGGTCAATTATGGTTCACTCGTTTCTCAAGGCAGACTTACCCTCACTGCAAATTGAACCTTACATTTGACAGCAACAGGAGTACAATCTTTGCGATCAAAAACTTAGTGAAGTTGTGGTCGTGGCAGGTGAGTGACATGCCCGTGACCTGTGACTTTTTAAACGATCTTCGTCACATACCCTCGAGGCGTATTTTTTGTTCCATCGTAGCTTCAACTAGACAGGTATTCTTTGGGCTTTCAACTTTAGATCACTCGCACTCCAAGTCGTCTTGGCTAAGGCGATCATGAGGGATACGAGCAGCAAAGTCATACTTTTGTTCTTCTTATCCAACATCTCGCGCAAATTTTCCAAAGGTGCTTTCATCTGTCAAAATTGGTGCCTTTCCGCCCGGGGTCGTATGCAATGGTGTTTAGTAATAAATTCTCCGTCGATAGATTGATCTAGGTCGGAAGGACTTTCTTTACCTGATAGTTATAGCGAGAGCGAAAGGTCCTGGCCTAAGGACCTTGTATGGTTTCGTGTTAGTTACAGTCGACTGATCGAGTCCAGCGGAGTAAAAGCCTCCATCAATGAATGGGAGGCTAGAAGTACTACTCATCAACCCGTTGATACTTGGGTATATCAGCAACGAAGTTGAGGAAAAGGGGCCCCGCCAAAGCTATAAAAGTTGTCGCCAATTTAATACTGCTTGCCAACCTTGGAGTAGGACCAATCAAATGGCTACGCTGGTGCGTCGTCATCGGACGGATGAATAAATCATCAGCTGTAAGGCCGCGCGGCGATCTGAGGCAGATTGATAAGAAATTCTTTGGTCGATTGCGAGAGCGAGAGCGATACCGAGGCTAGAATGATTCCCCGTATCGGCGGCTCATTCGGTTGGTAACTGGTCAGTACTATCTGCGGGCTGTGCTTACTACAGTTCCTTATTTGGGGGCTCAAGTCAATGGCTAAGACAAGAGAGGTTGACATTCTCTAGTTGTCCGAGTTTTTAGTTGCCGGGACTTGTGATAAATGACAAGTCGAAACTAATTTTGTGGAACAGGCCAAGGAGCCGGGAGAGACGGTCGGGAGTGGTTCATTCAAGTCGCCGGGCATGTAACAAACCCGATGTCCCGCAGCGATGTTGTTCGTATTTAACATGCAGCTAAAAAAAAGGAGTCAACTCTCAGACCGTTAAGACCGACACCGAGACCGAACACGGGAAAATGGTGAATAAGCATAATTTTAGCCTTAAGCAACGTGAGTCTTGGATCCATTTGCAACCTGTGATATTTAACTGTGTTCTTGCCATCGTAATTCAGTATACTACCATATCCTCCCCCATTTCTACACTCGTTTCTCCGTCTCTGCCAGCAGACTAGCGGATAGTCAACATGGCCGAGTCCCGTGCCAAACAATGTCATTTGTCCGTTCAGTTGTTTCAATTACTCGTAATTGTGACTGTTCTGGTCTTATCAGTGGTGAAGATGCTCACTCGACCAGCTAACGCCCCCAGAAGCCAAGCAAATACGATGAGTCTCGGAATGGTATGTAATCTGCATCCAAAAATGAAGGAATCGAACCAAGCTTACACTACAGCCGTAGAGCGCCAAGTCTCTAGTGATCTTACTGTATGAGATGTTGACTGAACATGTTCGACGATTTCAGAGGTGGCAGAGTCTCAGAGCATACTTCATCCTGAATGCCCTTGAGGTCGTCTTTTGGGGGTCTCTCACATACCTGACGATCCAGGCCAACACCAAGTTTTGCTCTGGCACTACATGCATTCTCAGTTGGGTCGTGGCAGGGCTGGCAATTCTTCTTTGGTACGCTGGGAGCAGGCTGGCCATGTATGAAACTAACATGACGTTTTTGATATAGTGTATTGGGCATTGGCATGACTTTGATAAGCTATGTCAACTTCCAAAAGTTCCGCGATGAGCAAAAGGACCATCGGGCTATGCTCCGAGCTCAAAAGGCTAATTCGGAGAACATGAGTGAGACTGGACCATTTTTTGAACGGGAAGGAACCCACGGAAGTCACGGAAGGCACACACGGGAAGTAGTTCCACCCGATTCACTACGGCGTGGGGGTCAAGGACTAGGGTTGTCCTCTTACAACGGAGGTTGGAATTACGAAAGAATCAGTCCCGGACAAGCCAGCCCAGCGCCGGAGCAGATGTATTTCTCACATCAAAACTACCCGCAGCACGGATATGCTGTGAGGCAAAGCGGCTACTACACCGTGGGCGGCAGACTTTCTGTAGGACGTAACATCAGTCCGGGGTATTTGTAATAATTATAATCACCAGCGGTGTTATAGGAGACCGCAGACAGCCTTGCTAAGTTCTAAAGCATTAATCGTGTTACTCATAGAAAGAAGATCAGAACATACCAGGCCAGGCGTATAGCCATCTTTCTCTATCTCCCTTTATGTTGTTGACCTGTTGTCTAATCTCCACTCCTGTGCTGGCGTTTGGTCATCCTGGTTTGCTGTTTGATGTTCTTTTATTACATATCCAAATGGTGGCAAGACACCCGCATGAAACAATAAGACTACGAAACACTCTGGTTCATAGCAAAGTGGAGGGCCCTGCCATTGCCAGATCAAGAAGAGCACATATATTATATATATACATATAAAAGCACATCTATTATGTCTTAGTAACTAGAAAAGTTTTATCTTGCCAGTGACTACTGCTGTTGACCCAAGTCCAGAAGTACCAGACGTAAGCCCTGCTCCAGTGTAACCCGCCATGCCCGTGCCAGTCGGTTGGGTTCCGTTCGTATTGTCGTTGTCCTGGCCATGCGGTTGA